>JARVGV010000474.1:14997531-15016982 GCA_031762435.1 Hypsolebias longignatus
AGGCTTAAATAGCAGCTGGGCTCATCAACCAGATAGGCGGCAGGTGGTGACACAGGAACTCCAGCTTATCCAATCAGTACAGCCAGGTGAGTCCACAGCAACACACAGGTCCACAGCAAAACACAAACCTAACAAGGAGGAGTTGGTTAAAATCTGCAATTAGAAATGCCGGAAAATGACCCTTTGATCCAAAATGGCCGACTTCCTGTTGGTTTTGGACCAGGGCTCCAAGAGACTTTCGTAGGTCCTGAGAAGATACAGATGCTCACGGAGCTTCAGAATAATCGGTCCAAAAATGGCTTGGGGCTGAGGTTTTGAAATATTCTAAATGGTAAATGGAGCTTACTTATATAGCGCTTTCCAGCCCCCTATGAGGGCCCCCAAAGCTCTTTGCAGCACCAGCCATCCACCCATTCACACACACATTCATACACCGGTGGCGGTAGGCTGCCATGCAAGGCGCCAGCTAGTCCCACCGGGAGCAACTCGGGGTTAAGATTCTTACCCAGGGACACAACGACACATGGTGCGGGAACTTGGGATTCGAACCTCCAACCTTTCGATCGGGGGTCGGCTGCCACTACCACTGCACCACGGCTGCCCCGGGGGGGTGCTGTGGAGGCTATTGGACAACTATCATAGATTTCTGGACCAGGGGTGGACAATGATCGATCAAACTGATTTTGGAAATCCTTGGATCAACTCTGTGAATTTTAGAACCTAACGTATGGCGACGGCGTTACGTCTTACTTTGACACGTCGCCACGCCCACATGCTCCACCCTAAAGAGTAAAAGTTGGAAAGCAAGTTACACCAACATGTCTTGGGTCACTGTCATGCTGATTAGGTAACAGGGGTCAGATCGGGACCGTTCAACGTAAAACTTGACACTTCCTGTTGTCAGGGGGCATGGCTTAAGTGATATCATGACTTGACCATTCAGTTTTACAGGGGACTGGATGTGGATCAATCACTGATGGTTTGATGTATTAGGCAGTTTTCATGTAGGTGCTATTAGCGTTTCGTTTTTCATGGCGAGATGTCCAACTTTGAGGTCTGGCCCAGCCCCTTCAGCATGCTTCGAAACAAACCTTTTTGATAACTTTTGGTCCCCCATGCCTTATGAAGAAACTGGCCAAGTTGGAAACCGATTGAGCGAAATCCCTAGAAAAAGTTCGTTCAAATACGGAGGCGGTAAATGGCCAAAAAGGTGTGAAAATAATCATTCAACCTTTATTTAGGCAGGTTAATCTCATTGAGCCTCGAAGACTCATTTACAAGGGAGACCTGGCTACAAAATAAGGATGATGACAACAGCAACAATACAGCAATAGATTTTCCTTGGACAATCAACAATAGACAATCATAATGCCCCCCACCCCTCAAATTAAGACTCTTGCACAGTTGCAATATGCTGCACATTTGCTCAAACACTTCACATTTACCTTAACTTTTTGTAGTTTACCTGAGGAATGGTGATATTGGCTTATTTTTCAGATTGTTTATTCCCAACAAGCAGGTCTTTTTACCTTTCTCCTTGTGTTATTTCTGATAAAAAGATGGTTCCTATTTGATTTTTTAGCTTTAACTGGGCTCGACCTCGCTCATCTCAGCTCCATATTATCACAGCATGGGACTAAACATAATCCAATTGGAGAAATATGTCTTGCCCGGGTGGTTTGCCTCCCCAGACAAGTGCAGAAGTGATAAACAGCAGGATGTTTGCAGCCTCTTTTTTAGAATTGATCCGTGTGGTCTGTTTTGTACCAGAGGCAGTGTCATGACCTGCCAATCTAGTCTTCAAGTCCATGACACCCACTCGTCGATGCAGGTGTTTTCACTTTACACACTGATTTAGAAGGCCCACGTTAGTTAAGTGGCTTGTAAGTGCTTGGAACGGTTATTACTTGGCAGCTGCGTCCTTCCTCATCACTCCTTCTGAACGTTTATTTCCCAATAATTAAAACAGTCAATTACTCTTTTTCTTGTGTTTCTTGTTTATTTGCTTTCAAATCTTCTGCCAAATTCACTTCAGGCTCTTGGTTCTTCTTATGAGAATGAGGAGAAACAGGAAAACTGCTGAAATCTTTAGTAGGGGGGTGCACATCATCTGCTGCCTCCTTAATTACATTTTCCGTTTTCTGAACACAGAATTAAAGAAACTTTCTCAGGCATTTAAAAATTATTTTTAAACGTGGCCTTGTTTTAAATTTATTTTCCTTCTTGTGTTTCTGGCAGGCAATAAATTAAACATTGTTAATATTTCTTGATACAAAAAAAGTTCATTTTTAATAACCATATACAGACAGTCCCCGACCTACGGCGCCATCGACCTACGGCGCTCCGTACTTACGGCTCCGCCCCCAGTGATGTCATTGCGCCATACGTTGCCTTTTGTATGCAGCATTTTATATTTTTTTCATTTTTTTTAGGGTATTTTATTAACTAACTGCTTGGAAACACATTAAAAAACATTAAAACGGCCGTTCGAAGTTGTTTTACATTGAAAAAACGTGTTTAAAAAGACGTGACCCATCGCCGTTTTAGTTTCGGTTTCTATTTACGGCCGTAAATGCGGACATACGGCACCATGTGTGTTCTGCTCCGACCTATGACAGAATCGACCTACGAACGGTCCTTAGGTCCGGAACCCGTTCGTAGGTCGAGGACAACCTGTATATGGAAACTCAAACAATGTCAAGAAAATTATAAGACGTAATATAGTATACTCTTAGAATATCATTCTTTGAGGGTCAATCTATAGTAAAAAAAAATATATATAAACATTTGCACCCGATTCTTATTTAAAAACATCTATAACACGCAACTTTTTGACCGACTGATGTAAAAACCGCCACATCTTTCTTCAGAATAGAACAGAAAAGCTAAAGTTTATGAGGTGACAGCAGCCATATTTTCATGGTAATTTTTTTAGTCCATCATTCAGACAAAATTAGTGCATCCTGCCATGAACACACCGACCAGGAAACCTATAGTACCCTCAAGGCCTGACCTCTTACCACACGACAGCCTTAATATGTTCCACCAACAATGAGACACATTAGAGACGCTCAGTCTCACCAGGGGTCTGCACAAACACACTGCGCTGTTAGAGGATGCTGTATGCTTGTATGAATGTGGGCCAACTTTTAAATGAGACGGTCTCTCTGCGTCTGCGGGTGATGGACCAGTCCATTCAAGCTTACGGTGTTACACAATAAACAGGAGGCACTCAGACCCGTATTGATTCTACTAGCTGTAGCTGCACCGTGGATCTGACTGTTTATAATTAGCTTCCAGGCCAGTTCACACTGTGATTATCCTGTCATATAATGCCAGATTATAATCCTGTACACACTCTGATCCTCAAAGCAGAGGATGTCAGTAGTTATGCGAGTGCAGGACTCAGTGAAGGTGCTGAAAGAAGAGCGAAACAACAAATCCAGTGTGAATGTCCAGTGTCTGTGATGCTGGCTGCTCTACAGGACAACAAACGAGCTGCTTCCACTTTCATCTGATTCCAGATCTAGTACCTGCTGCCCATAAACTTATTACACATCTGTAGGAAGAAAATGACAGGGACAAGATCAACAGGACTGGAAAGCACAAATATAAAATTAGTAAAAGACAGAAAAGAGTTGGGGAAAAAATGGATGCAAGCGGAATAAAAAAACAGATTAAAATCAATCTTGTCAGTACTTGTCGTACTTGGTCAGTATTTGGATACATCATAGTTTACTATATCACAGATAAAATGAAATTATAATATAAAACTTTACCAAAAGAGACAAACAAAGAGGAACACATGTATATGAATTAAATAATGTGACTGACCAGAGTGTCATCCCAAAGTGCAGTTGTTCTATTAGATTGGTGAAGAATTTCAGTGAACATCAGCACATTTGTTATGGTTTTCTAAATGGCAGCTGACCTCTTTTGGTTCCTTTTCTCTAATTATTCATGTTTTCCATAGTAAACAGCAGAAACTGACCCTGCCGAGTACCAAACAGTAGATGGATAAGGTTACTTAATGACCAAAAAACTTGTGTACAGAAAAAGAACCAGTTTACTTCTAGATAATTTTATGTATTACATAAAAAGCTAAGTTAATTATTTTTTCCAAGTAAATATTGAGCGAAGTTAGTCCTAGTCTTGCACCGTTTATTTATTTTTTATTTTGTGTAACTGAAAACATCTATTTTAGGCTATGTCTGAGAAGCATGTAGCAGAACAAAGAAAAGCAGGGTCCGTTAAGGAAAAAAATGAACACTCAAAAGAAAAATAAACAACTTTGAATTAAATTACTTCACTAAATGATCATGCATTTCTCTCATGAAGCACATTGTGCCTTGTTGAGTGTCAAATAACTAGCATGAGTTCATGTTTTCATTCTTCGCCTGCTAACTGGACTCACCATGTCCGTTCCACACTTCAGCCAAGTGACACTCGCCCTCGCCGGCCTCTTTGCAGTACTCCACCACGTCAACCACTCGGGTCGCCGGGGTCACCGGGACCTCAGTTAACATCTGCTGGGCATCGTTGAGGTAAACAGTCAGGATCACCTGTAACCACAGAAACAAGCAGGTTAAAAGATCTTGTAAAGCTGTAGCAGCTTCATTAAATCTCAGTCTTTGAAGTGATCAACCAGCCTGAAATCGGTTATGTCATCATATCCCCCTAACGCTGCAGACAAAAGATTAAAAGAGTGATCAGAAAAGGACATCTTGTGTGGTCACCGGTGATGTCACTGCTAACGTTATCAATGATGTCATTCAGATCATGTGTCAGCAGCTGAAAGATAAATTGAGGGTAATCTGGGATAGGAGCGCACAGACACACATACACAGACAGAGATACACGTTTAATCTGAACGCTTCTCCTCCTCTTCCTCACATGCTGTGTTCTGTGTCCACAACACACACACACACAGATAAAATACAAACTGCACACTAATCCACAGTTTTCTGCACACCTGTCCCAGATCACATGAAGTAATCTCTGGTGGCATGGATGGAGACTGTGCAGCAACGCATTTTTAAAGCATGGATAACACACACACATAAACACACACACACTTTGTACGACTCCACAGATCAGTCAGTCAGATAAAAGTGGCTTCACAGGGACTGCAGAGGTCCAAGTGATCAAGCATCACTGAAAAGAGCGTTTGCAGTTAGCAGAAAACAAACAAAAACTACAGCACGGACACGGCTCTTCTCTTGTTTTAACTAAAAACAGGGTTAAACACATCTGGTTAAATTTCAGAAGCAGCAAATCTAAACTTTTGTTTGACACAAGAAAACGAAAGTGCTCTTCTTTTAAATCCAGCCTCTACAACACTAAACACTGTTTTGTTTTGGTTTTTAAACTGCACACGATATTGTTGTACACGCTATCTAAAACCATGAAAAATAAGTTGGAAATAGTTTGGTTTTCGTGCGGTGCAGACTAATAGGTCCTCATAAATGTAAAAAAACAAACAATGCTTTAGAGTAATTGGTAATCTAAAGATTAAATTAAACAAAAAACTATTTAAAAATAAGACTTTACAAACAGTTCTCAAATTAAAAGCAGTTGCTCTCAATAACAAGTTTCATTTGAACAGAATAAAATGTTACGATGCAGAGAACCCACAGAGAACACAGAACATTGATTACTTCGCAGCCCTGCTGTTCATACATTTACTTTAATAGTTTGTGTGTGTGCGTATCTATTATTTCACAGCTCTTTAGTGCTTGTGAATTGATTCAGAAAAGTAATTTACTGTAACACCTCCAGGAGTTACATCAGTTATTTGGAAAATAGACTAAAAAATGCATGAGATAAATCTAACGCTTTCACCTAATTTAAAAAAATCCTTTATGTTTTTGTCGAGAACACATTTATGAGACTAAAATGCATGCGTGTGTGTCGGCATTGTGAAGGCAAGAGGATGTGTACTTCTAATATCCCCACCACAGGGATGAAACTAAGACAGATATGTGGGTTAAAAGCAGTTAAAACAGGTGCAAGTAATCTAATACAGGAGTTCAATATGGGAACAGGAAACAGGTGGAGAACTTGGAGAGGTGGAGGTATGCACTTGAAAGAAGAGGAATGAAATGTATTAGATAGAGTACATGTGTGTGAATGAGAGGGAGGCCAGGGGAACAGTGAGGCTACAAGGAGCAGAGGTCACAAAGGTGCAGGACTTCAAGTACTTGGGGTCCACTGTTCAGGAAAATGGGGAGTGTGGTAAAGAGGTGAAAAAGAGTGTCCAGTGAATGAAGAAATGTTTCAGGAGTGACAAACAGGTGTCATCAAAGGTCAAAGGAAAAGTTTACAAGACAGTTTTATAAAAAAGCTAAGTCTGGTCCTCTGGAGGATCAGACTTAGCTTTTTTAGATTTTTCTACCTGGATTACTGAGCATGCATCAGGGTATTTACAAGACAGTGGTGAGACCAGCTACGTTGTAGGAGACAGTGGCATTGACAAAAAGACAGGAGAAAGAACTGGACATGGCAGAAATGATGATGTTGATGTTCTTCTTAGGATTGACAAGGATGGATAAGATTAGGAATGAGATCATCAGAGGTACAGCACAGGTTGATCAACTGGGAGATAAAGTTAGAGAGGTCAGACTGAGATGGTTTGGACATGTCTAGAGGAGGGACAGTGCAGGATGTTAGAAATGCAGCTGCCTAAAGTTAAGTGATTGATTACAGTATAGTAGAAATTACTGGATGACATGCCATAAACATTTGACATTTAATGTCATCCTAAAAACAAGCATCTCCAACCCAATAAACAGAATGGATCTCTTTCTGTGTTTGCACTCTGTTCCTTCTGTCCTACTTGTCCGACTGAAGAAAAATGTCTCTTTTTGTCATGCAAGAAATTTTGAAAGGTTTCTTGTTTTTCAATAGACAAACTTATCACAACAAGCTTATCTTTCCTGGAAGAGTGGCAGGAGCGGTGTGAGCTCATCTGTCTGAGCGTAATTGTCACCACGCCTATGAGGCACGAGCCAGCACCTGGTAAATGCATGTCTGTTTATCCATCTGTGTGTGTTTGTGATCCTGACTGTCTTTGATCGTGACGTCGAGGGTAAAAACAGTAATTACTGATGTAAACCCTAAACGTTCTTCCTCACCCTATCCACCTGTGAGTAATGCTCCAGAGGAAGAGCTCATTGTCGGTGTTTAGCCAAGTCAGTCAGTCGCACCTTCTAGCCATGAAAACAGCTAACGCTCCTACCGCCTCAAAAGGCCTCTTCATTTTTTTCTGCACATTCCTCAATCCCTCACCCTCACTTTTTTCTCACCCCCCCTCTCCCTTGTCAGCGCTGTGCTTTCTCCTCCCACCCTGCTCTGATTACTCTGGTTTTCTTTCACCCCATAGTACCCGTCAGTACCTCCTTCACCTGACAAACACCAGAGTGATTTGCTCCCTCCCTTTCTGCCTGTCAGTCAGTTCCTCCTCCTGCAGACAAAAGCAAAGAGGTATTATAATGACTAATCTGTTGAGTAAACACATCTTCCTCTAAATACAACCTGCTTCTTTCTTTTTCCCCTAAATGTACTTCCCGAAGCTTCTTCTCACCCACTTTGTTCCTGAACATTTGTTCTGTCTGCTGACCTGTGTCATCTGCTTTTAGCCTTTCTCACCTGTTTGTTGACTCTCTGATTATATCTCTTCCTATTTTCTTCACTCAGGTTTTCTACTTATCAGATCACATTCTACTAGGGGTTTTCCTATAAACCCTTTAATCTTTTCTGTTTGCTGTGACCCTTTGGTCCGCATTAAAAATTCATTTCTTTTTTTAAATATCTAATCATTGCTGACCTCCAACCTAATTTCTCTGTTCTATTCAACAGATGAAAGATTGTTTCTGTAAACACAAGGTCAGTCTCAAACTGCTACACTATCATTACCACCGGCTAAGCTTCCGCTGCTACCACAGCACCCGGTCTGTCATTAGTCAGCTAGCCTGTTAGCACGACGTTAGCTGTAATTAAACAAGTCTTCGCCTTATCTATTTGTTAAAAATATGAATTGAGTCAGAAATTACAAGTGTTAAGAAGAAACCGTGTTTGTATCACTGCAAACATGCTCTGATTTGAGCCACGTTTATCCATTTTAGACATTTTGTGTGTTCCTCAAAACATTCACACTACACTTTGTTCCAAATTAAAATAACTTAATGGACACCATACTGATGTACTGTATTTTTTGATCTATAAGTCACATGTTTTTTTTTTCATAACTTACATGCCCTGTGACTTATACACCAATGCAACTTATTTATGCCCCCCCCACCCCCACCCCCATTTTAATAAAACAATTTTGGGCTGAGATATGACCATTTTCATTCATTATGACTGAAAATATTGAACACTACCATTTTCATTTACATGGCACTCAAGAAGTATGGCATGCCATTGAGTCATGTAACAAGTAAAAGTGGCTATTAATAACACAATCAGCTTGCCACAGCCTGCTACCTTCGTCCAGACCATCAAATTAGCTTCATTTCACTGATGCGACTTGTAAGGCAGTGTGACGTGTAGGGCGGAAAGTATATTGTTGATGTCAACTTTTAGTCTTTTTTTATTTACAGTATTTATTTATTTATTTATGAAAAATTTTTCCATATAAGGTTTCAGCATGTTTTGGACGGATTGTGACAAATTCCTAAACAGATATCCAGTCACTATGGCATTTATTAAGATGATGTAGAAAAATGTTATTGGAGTTTTTTAATGGTAATACTTTTGGAAAATCTATTACTGTACAATTTGGCAAAATAGCCAATATCATCATCTGTCATTTCAATTTAAAAAAAAAAAAAAAGCTTAACCTAAAAAAGAACAAGCCAAACTGTTATCACTGTCATCTAATGAACATTTTGAGGTGCATTTTGAAATTTGATGATTAAAATCACGTCTTAACATTTACATATGTATGCTCATTAGAGTCTGAAGAGGCTTTAGACCAGTCTGTGCAAGCATAGACAAAAATGTGTTTTGTTAATAAGTTTAAAATAGCAAACATTTTACACTTTTGAATGGTCAAAGACATTTTTGGGCTGTAGACAGGCCCAGTTTGTGTTTCCCTCTTCTAGTTTTCACTTTTGTTTCACAGTCACTTTAAAACATGTGCTGTAACGTATACCTCAAACTTTAAAAATATATGTGAAAATGTGCCTTAAAGATTTCTTGACAACCTGGTAAGAACAGATATTATCAACATATTGATATTAGGATTTCCCTCAGTAGTACAATTTACAGCCTCAGTCTGGTTCACAAATATTTAAATGCATTATAAACATGTTCTACTGTTAAACTACTAACTAATGCATATATTTGTTGATAGTTTTGTCATTACATTTTTTGTGATGCTGATGTACAGTTGATAGTACTTTAACAACTACTCATCTCTGGACAAATCACGATGGACAGGTGATAAATGGGACATAACTAAGCGATGTGCATGTGTTCTGTAGTCAACTTTCTTTCATGTTGATACTGTTACTGTTTGATACTGTTGCATCTAGGAGTGCACTGATAAATCTGCTGTCTCTCAAAATTTATTTAGAGGAAGATAAATCGATAAACCGATAAATGGATAAACCGATAAATCAATAAACCGATAAATCGGCCGGCAAATTTATTGGCCCCAATTTCCTTAATTTTGGGTGATCAGAGATTGGCCAATACTTGCACGAGAAACCAATTTACAGGTTGTTTTGTTGCTGTTGTTGTTGTTTTAACAACAATTGTCTGAACTTCATTTATATTTCAGAGCACTACCTCATGGCCAGTTAAAACAAGTTTGTATTGTTTCTAGAATATTTTTCAAGGGTATGGTTTTCAATACAATAAGATTGGAAAATTGAAGGTGGATTGTGACCCTATAACACCTGACAGTGTCGCTTATAAAACAAAACTGGCATCGGCAGGTCAGGCTTTTTAGAGATCGGTGATCGGCCAGAAAACTGCAATCGGTGCACCTCTTTAGTTGCACCAAACATTTTTGATTTAAAGTGAAAATGATTGGACAGCAAAAGGCCCAAAACGGCACAGATACACATACAGTGAAGGAGTATGAAAGAACCAGAGGAGTTGGAGCAGAGCAGAGAAAAGTAAAATCAAAAATAAATTTTTTGAGAACATACTGTAGGGGAAACTATTTTTAACAATTAGCATTATTTTTGTTTGTTTATATATATTAAAAAAAAATTCAATGAAATGTGTTCACATTGAAACAAACAAAAAAAAAACATGGCAAGAAATGTATGGATTTACATAAAAAATGACAAGCATAATGATATGGGACTGAAGTTTAGAAAGTAAAACTAGATGTTTAGACAATAAAATAAAAAGTAAACAATACTGTGTCTTTTAAATACATATCCAATATCAAAACTAAAAAGGGCAACCTAATTCAAACTATAAAGTTTTTTTTTTAATTTTGTTTCTGTTTGAAAAAGAAGGGAAAAAACAGAAAAGTAACAAATTATTGTTACAATAATTTTAGATTAAGGGTCTCTGGGCATCTGCTAATTTAAACTTTTATTCTGAAGGAAGCATTTTACTTGTTTTGCTGATTAAACAGAAAGCAGCAACAGATCTCTGACTCTCTGGGGATTATTTTAAGAAAATATAATTCAACAAAATTACATGGAAAAAGAAAAATGAAGGGTGTAAAATGGAGGAATGAAGTGACAATAGTTCTGTGTACCTCCGCCAGGTCAGAAAAGAGGACTTGACTGGCGCTTCGCCTCAAAACGTCCCAGTAACTTCGTGCCACAAACTCTTGACTGTCTCTTTTTAGCACCTGTAGGAGTGGTCAAGCAGGGCATCGATCAGTCTACTTCCTGCTCAAAGTCAATTTTCAAAATCAATTTGTTTATTTTAAACAAAATTTTCATAAATTTCAAAATCAAACTAAACATGAATAAATATTAATAAGAAGAGCCACGTATAAAATCATTTAAAAGTGGTCATTTCAGTTTCCATAGGGTTCCCTTAAGATCACAGGCTGTTTTCTGTTATGTCCTGTCAAAACTGCAAAACACTAATAGATATTTTTATTTGTGTGGAATATATCTCTATCATTCAGGTGCAAAAAACATGAACCATAACAAGGAAAATGACTAAGAAAGGAAGAACAAGACTACAATAATTGGTTTCTGATTTAAAAAGCGATTTTCGTTTGTAAAAGCAAATAAACAAAACATAAAGTGCAGTAAAAGCATGATGGATGCATATTAAAACGACAATAATAACATCTCTTTTGGTAGCTATTTAAAAAAAATGTTGTTCATGTAAATATTGAGCAAAATCACATGCATTATTATTATTATTATTATTATTATTATTATTATATTTCAAATTAAAAGCATTTAATAAGGCTGAAAAATAAACCAGTTTTGTCATTTCAGTTCTAACACCAACGGAGCACAGCAACATTAAAAACAACTAAAAGTCTAAATTTCTGACCACCCACCTCGCCTTCCCTCTCAGGGGAGAATCCCACAGCAGCATTTTAACATGACCCTGCACAACTCTTAACTTCACGGTGACAATGGAGCTATCCATCACAACACTGACAGGACAAGTAGTGTATGTGTGTGTGTGTGTGTGTGTTTGTGTGTGTGTGTGAAGAAAAAAATAACTCGAGACACAAACACAGCCAAAGACAGGCTCAAAGCGACTACAGTTCCTGGGCTGTACTTCCATTTATTGTAAGTTCAGTTGAAATATTCGTTTTTATCAATTTTGTACTAAAGTTTCTAAATTTCTTAATGAAGTGTATGGTAACATTGTTTTTCCCAAGTAATTATGGATGGGGAGAGTTTGGCAACTTTGTTATTTAAGAAATCTGCTCTAAATAAAATCCTAAAACACTAAAATCTGACTGTGTGAATGTTTATGAAGCATTCACACTATGATCCATTTTTCTTCCGTATGTTTTACAGCATCTTTCTCATTCCATCATTTTTGTGATATTTCAACAAATCATGAATCAAAAAGTTCATCTCGTTCAGGAAAAAAAAGACATTTGGTATTAGTGCAACTTTAGCTTTTTGAAATATTTAGCATTTTCTGCCACTTTTTTTCCTCATAGAAAATGAATTGAGCTCATTTAACAGCCTTCAAATCTTTAGATATGTTTAGAATTTTGTTCTGCTTCAGCTTCTTTCAGCTTCCTTGAGCAAATTTAAACTTTTTTCAGCTAATTTCAGTTGTTTTTCCAGCTGTTTTGTGCTTGTTTCAGGATTTTTCTGCCAACTACAATATGTTTGTGCTTCTTCTAACTTCTTTCTGCTAATTTCAGCTTATTATGATCTTTTCAGCTTATTTCTGCAAGTTTCAGCTTTTAGTGTGAAGCTGTTATTCTAATTTTAGCCTTTTCAGCTAATTCCACATGTTTTGCACTCATTTAAACATTTTTTTTTTTTTTTTTCAGCCTAATTCAACATGTCCTCTCTTTACTTCCTTCTGGTAATTTAAGCTTATTTCTGCCTTTTATTTAGCTACTTTTCAGCTGATTGGTTTGCTAATTTCAGATTTTTTTTTTTCAGATAATTTATACTTTTTTGTGCTAGTTTCTGCTTTTTTCAGTCTAACTGGGCAAACGTTCGTTCTGCTTTCATCTGCAAATTTAAGCTTGTTCTATCTTTTCAGCAACATTTTTAGCATTTTTTAAGCTAATTTCAGCTGTTTTCAGATAAATTCAAGTTCATCATGGTAATTTCTGCTACTTTCAGGTTGATAAAATTATTTCTGCTAATTTCAGCTTGTTATACTCCTTTCAGCCTTTTTGTGCTAGCTTCAATTATTTCAGCTACTATTTAGCTGTTTTATGGTAAGATTAGCTTTTTCAGCTAATTCCACATTTTTTGCACTCATTTCAACTTTTGTGTTCTTTCTGCGTTCTCCTGCTGATTTAAGCTTGTTTTACATTTTTGGCTACATTTCATCAATTTTTCTTTGGTTAATTTCTGCTGTTTTTCAGCAAGTTCTTCTGCAATAAGCGTTCACACTGCATTTTTGCAGGAAATGCAGTTTCTCTAATTAATTTTGCAATCACAATGCAGACATGAGTTTACTTGTTTGGTTATTTATTGTCCAAAGACAACACAAACATCTCTGAGAAGATTTAGTAAAAATATTTGTTGAAGAAAGAAAGCTACCTATTCTTGAACCAACCTCCACAGCAGAGACATGTATACGCTACAAAACAAACCGCATCCGGTCTAAAATAGAAAGAATCTGACTGGGCTTGAAGCTTCGAAACATCTCAGGTCATTCAAAATCACATCACTCTTAGTAAGAGTTCATCTCTGCTGACCCCTTAAATCTATTACTCTTCTTCTGCTATTCTTCTGTCCATTTAACCAACCGCATCCACCGTTTCTAGATAAATCAATCATCTGACCAGACAGATGGACACCCAACCTCAAATGTTCCTCTGTCCCTCTCTCTTTACGTATGTCCTTTCATCCTGCTCTTTGTGGAGCCGACAGAGTACATTTTTACTGATAACAGAGGATCAGGTGGACTGTGCAGGGGTGAAGGCTTTTTCAATGGCCAGGTCAGTGACTGATGGGGACATTTAACTCTGGTGTAGTTGACATTTACACCACTGGAAACTACTAAAATTTGGAGAACCTAGAAAAGCGTCAATCTTTTTTTTACTGATTGACCAGTTCTAGATCATAACCATACTTACCTAAACAGTTCGGTTGCTCATGAGCTTCAACAATATTTTTTGAATGCAAAATGTTGTGCCAGCTCATTTCATAAAGAAATATGTTGCATGTGTGAAAATTAAAGACTCAACCAGAGTGTTATCGTAGCTTAGCATGAATAAAAAAGCAGTTACTGTGTGAAGTTTATGAAGCATTCACACTATGATCTGTTTTTCTTCCATACATTTTTCAGCACCTTTATCGTTCCACAATTTTTGTGTTATTTCACCAAATTATATATCAAAATGTTCAGCTCTTTCAGGACAATCCTGATATGACTTTTGGTTTTGGTGCAACTTTAGCTTTTGGAAATATTTACAGTAACATTTTCAGACACTTTTTTTCTCATATAAAATTAATTGAGCCTCCTTCAAATCTTTAGATCTGTTTACAACCTTTTACAGATCCTTTCACATTTTGTTCTGGTTCAGCTTTTTTCAGCTTCCTTGTGCAAATTTGAAAAAAAAAAAATCAGCTACTTTCAGCTGTTTCTTCAGCTGTTTTGTGCTTCAGATTATTTCTGCTAACAAAAACATTTTTTTGTTTCTTCTTAACTTCTTTCTGCTAATTTTAGCTTGTTATGCTCCTTTCAACTTAGTTCTGCCAGTTTCAGCTTTTTCTGCTATTCCAGCTACTGTTTAGCTGTTTTCTACTAATCTTAGCCTTTTCTGTTAACTCCACTTTTGTTGCAACTCAAACTCTTTTCAGCCTAATTCAACAAAAATGTGCTCTCTCTGCCTTATTCTAGTAATTCAAGCTTCTTTCTGCAATTTGTAGCCAATTTTCAGCCTTTTTTTTGTTGCTAATTTCATTCTTCTTCAGATAATTTCCATTTTTTGTGCTCATTTCTGCTCCTTTCAGCCAAACTGGGCAAACGTGTTCTTTCTGCTTTCTTATGCTAATTTAAGCTTGTTCTACGCTTTAAGCTAGCTTTTTTTTAAAGCATATTTTAGCTAGTTTTAGCTGTTTTCAGATACATTCCAGTTTTTCATGTTAATTTCTGCTACTTTCAGCTTAATTAAAGTATTTCTGTAAATTTCAACTTGTTATGCTCCTTTCAGCTTATTTCTGATAGCTTTGGCTATTTCAGCCACTATTTAGCTGTTTTATGCTACTATTAGCTTTTTCAGCTAATTTCACATTTTTGCACTCATTTCAACTTTTGTTTTTTTCTGCTTTCTCCTGCTGATTTACGATTGTTCTACATTTTTAGCTATGTTTCAGCATGTTTTTAAAGCTAATTTCAGCTGTTTTTCAGCGAGTTCTTCTGCAATAAGCAATCACACTGCATTTTCTCAGGAAATGTCTGTAGTTATACATTGCTGCAGCTCACCTTCTGTTACGTCATGAAGCTGCCAATACATCAAAAGGCCTGGTCTGCCACAATGGGCTTGTATTATTCTTGGCAGCTTCTTTTTTATTTATTTTTTTTAATACCACACAGCTTGATGCTGAGCTGTGCAGAGCTACCTAGATGTAATGGGCAACCACTTTTTTTTTTTTAATCTAACTGTTACATACAATGCTATCAAACGGATCCATCAGTTCTGAAGTTAAAGATTATCCTCTTTGTTTTTAACTGCAGTTTCTTTTCAACGCTGATGGACCGAGCTGATGTGTTTGCTCAAAAAAACCTCAAGTATTTTACCATGGCTTTTAGCGGCTCAAGTTCCAGATATAGTTGATAAAAACGTTTTAAAAAAACAAAAAAACTAGAGTCGAATCGAGTCATACCGTGAGATGGAAACGAGCCAAAAGTAACACTTTTGAACAAGTTTGGAACCAATTCTGTAATGACACAACTTTCCCTTGAATGGCTTAAAGCTTTACTGACCTGCGTGACATGAAGTATGTTTTTATTCTCAGAACGTCAGATCTGTTATGTCCTTGTCTACATCATAAAGATGTAGATAAGTTAAAGATGAAAAACCTTGTGGGCTTCAGACTTTTTGACTTGGCAACCCTTTTATATGCAGAAGAAAAGCTGTTACAGACCCTGAATGAAAAGGGAACAACTGAAATCTGCAAAACTTGTGTCTGAATATTTTATGCACACAAACAGACTATTGGAATTCATGAACCTTAAAGGTCACGGCATCCTGCTTCTTTGGACTGTACAAGACTTGATACATTAAAGGTGGGTATATTATTATCAATTACTGTAGTTTTGTTAACCAACTTTTAAAGATAAACCAAAAAGACAACGTCCCCTTGGTAATTTCAACAATTGTGAAATGTTTGTATTATCAGCATCATGATGGAGTCCTCCTTGTCTTTGCTATTTTGAGTCATATCCCACCTAAACTGAAACATGCGTAGTAACCTTGACAAACACTGCCAGTTCTGTTTCACTGTTACCCACCAAAAAAACGAGACAGGTTTAGAATACATACGCTGTTCATGGGGGCAACCTGATATCCATACAGCTGCATACTCTAACACACAGAGAGAGACATGAGGAAGAGAAAGAGGAGGACAGAGCATGCAGTCAGACAGGAAGAAGAGGGGAGAAGGTAAAACACATGTTAGTGCATGCAAGGAAGGAGGATGTGTCACTTACTACACACCTGAGATTACATTTTAGAAAAAATACTTGCAGTACAACACTGAGCAAGACATTTTTCATAATGTCGTCAGATTTATATGTAAAAAAATCAGCATAAAACCTCAACTCCCCCCGCTCAGAGTTACCACATGTTGAAAGTGAACAGCAACTGCCTGCGATCCAAAAACATATTTAAAATAAACCTTTCTTTTGAATCGAAGCACAAACACTTCCTTTCAAATCTAATAGTTTATGTATCAAGATACAGTAGACCCTCGCTAATTCACGGTTCGACTTTTGTGGACTCGCTCTTTTGCAGTTTTTCAAAGTACAGTACAGTAAACTTGTTCACAACAACACAAAAAAAAATAATAATAACAATAAATAATAAAATAAATAAATGAAGTGCCGCCATTTTGTAGTTTTATCTATGTTTTATCTCGATCTGTATTACCAGTCTAAAGGACTACATTACCCAGAAGGCAACATTGTACTACCTAGAAGGCAAAGTTGCTTTCTGCTGAAATGGAGGGAAATTTTTGATCAGATCGGGAAAAAAAATCAGTCCTTGCAGTATTCATAGTGACTCCAGCACTCAGTAGATGCAGAGTCGATCAGAACCGGAGCAAGGTCTGCTGAACCGGAACTGAGCCGGACCAGAACCGAGCTGCAGAGCTGGTGATTAAAAAGGCATTACTACTCACTCAGTGTAAAATTTTAAGTTGAGTGAATAAAAATGATCACGTTATCTTGATAATAAACTCTTCCTAAATGTCATTTCTACTTTGCAGATTTTCACTTATTGCGGGAAGTCTGGAACATAACCCTCCCAATAAACGAGGGACTACTGTATACAGTATATAACCAATATTCTTTTCTTTACTTGATTTCAAACATTTGATATTACAACCTCAAATGAACAACAGTAGTGTCATTATTTATTTTACAAACTGTTTTTCAGCTACAGGAACTGGGCACCATTCACTCATTGAGCCATCCACAAAGTCTTCTGCAAACCAACGTGTCCTACAGTCAGCTGATTCTCTGTCCTACAGCTGAAGAAACTAAGTTATGCAGCAAGACCATAAACCAAAGTGCACCTGCACAATAACAACAAAAATGCTGATTTAAAAAAAAACTTGGTTCAGTCAAAATCACATCTCATCCCATATGAAATAACTTAAGAAGCTTTAATTAAACAAATGCCCAAACCTCAATAAATGTAAACTACACATCATGGACATGGGGGTGGGGGTTGTGTTTGCTTTACAGGTTAGGTTTATTTCTAAAACTTGTTATAATTTCAGGTATGAGTTTTCTTGTTTCCGGCCTCTCTCCCCTGTATCATCGAGCATTGCTTCCCTCAGTCCTCCTTCAGTTAATTAACCATTAACCATTCTGTTGTCTGCTCTTCACTGTCCTTTGGGTAATGCCTGATGTTTCGCTCCTGTGAAGTTTATTTTTGCTGCCCTTCATTAAGGTAAAAGTCACTTTATTTTGTTTGCTCCAAGTTCGTTGACTTTTCTTTCAGTCTGCCCATTGAATCCTTCACACCATAATTTGATGATGAAACAGAGTAGATAAAAACATATCCACAGTGACGTGAGAAACTGATGTCAGAAAAACAACAATCACTTCAAGTTACTGCAGACAAAGGAGGTTCTATGTGCTAAATTTTATATACAGTATTTATACATCCATCCATCCATTCTCTTCCGCTTATCCGGGGTTGGGTCACGGGGGTAGCAGCCTAAGGAGGGAGGCCCAGACTTCCCTCTCCTCAGCCACTTGGGCCAGCTCCTCCGGGGGAATCCCAAGGCGTTCCCAGGCCAGTACTGTATTCATAGTGTGACTGCAGAGAGTCGACTTATACAGGTATACAGTATATATATATACCGGTATTTATAAAATTGCTTTTCAATAACTACTTTTGCATTCTGATTTAGCTTTATTTAATTAGATACAAATTACATTAATTGCATATTGTAATGTCACATTATTGTTCAACTGAGGGTATACACAGTTTTTACAATATTTCCTTTAAAAAACTGAATGAAAGCGAACTTCTTATTTTTACTTTTAGTGTTTATCTGTGACAAATAGGTATCATTTCATTTCTGATTTATTGACAGCTCTAGCTCTAAATGTGAACCTAATGCGCTATTAGGCAGCTGAAACCTGCACGTCAGCTGTTGGCAGTTTACAGATGTGAGTGGTGCAGGTGGTGTTGTAATGCAAAGTTTCCAGTTGTCTCTACACTTCCATCACAGAAGTGCAGGGACTTTGGAAACATCACACATGACAAGCACACAGTAGGGATAAGTGGCACAGCGGTAATAGAGAAGTTACCACATGGTCAAAAACAGCTTTTATGAACCTGGGTGCACTAAAACCTGTCACGCAGATGACAGAGTTACTTTTTTATCTGTTTCACTACAGATGGCAGTCAAAATGGATGATGATTTGTCATTTTCAGCACATTAACATACAGAGGTAAACACAACACTTGTCTTTGAGTAACTGTAAAAAAAGTTTTGTAACAATATACACACATGGATGCAGTAAAATGCCACTTTACATGCTTTCCATGTTACTGTTATAGTAACCATTCTAAAAAAATAAGCTGAGATGCATATGCATATTTGTATCGTTTACCTTACTGGTGCAAGCAGCATTATTAAAGTCAACATCACAGCGGATAAGGATGTTCATGGTTGCACAAGATGAGGAATCTTCATTGGAACAAATTATGATCTTGACAACTTTCTTACCAACTGCGCTGACTTCTCTGCATCTCCTTTCCTTCCTTTTTTCTCATTTTTCTTACGGAAGATCTCTTGAAGCTGTAATAAGAAAAATGATCTTATTGACAAATCAGAGCTTAACCGTGAGTTGTTAGAACCTTAAAATTCCTACATTTGAAAGATATTCTGTGTTTCCTTTATCAATGTACAGCAGAGTCGCACGTATCAAAGAACAGATGATGACATAAGATGCAGATGCTCTACAATCTGGCTTCAGAGTTATTACCGTATTTTCCACTGTAAACGTTGCACCGCCCTATAAGTCGCATCACTCCAAATACAGGTTGTCCCCGAGTTACGAACGGGTTCCGGACCTAAGGACCGTTCGTAGCTCGATTCTGCCGTAAGTCGGACCCTAATGCA
>JARVGV010000474.1:15020655-15030787 GCA_031762435.1 Hypsolebias longignatus
AAAGGTTTCTTCATCACGACAGAGTTTTTCCTTTCCACTGTCGCCTTCATGCTTGCTCAATATCATAGTTCTGCGATGGAGTTAAACTCAAAAGCAGTCTTCTCATCAGATAAATAACATTAAATTATTATTTTTATATATGAATGTTTCTGTGCAGTGCCCTGAGATGACTTCTGTTGTGACTTTGTGCTTTATAAATAAACTGAATTGAATTTAATTGAAACCAATCGTTTTCAGCATTCAAACACATCACAACCTGTTTTTTTTTTTTTTGTTTGTTTGTTTGTTTTTGGTGGTTTTCGATTTAGAGCTTATTTGTTTCTATTACGTTTGTTTTCTGTCCTTTGCTCATGTTCAGTTAATTCCCCAGGTGCCATTCAAAGAGAACACAAATTTAGGTGAAAGACAAATTTAATTCGAGTTGACTCACTTGTCAGGATGCAGAGCAGGAACAGGTACTCCGTGTAGGAGATGATGCCTAATGATGAGACCAAGTCAGGGAGTTAAAAAGGTCACATTAAAGGCACTCCTGCACAATGTTTACACATGTTCAAAGCCCATGGGCCTCCCATGCCTCACACACAGCCATACACACTAACACAGATAATCCTCCCTCTTATGAAGATAGCATCTTAAAATGTGTCTTCTCCAGGTTGAGCTGCCAACAACCAGTTGACCCCACACAGTCTCTTTTTCCTTGGGTGTCCAGAGTAAAGACAAGCTAGTTGTGTGTGTGTGTGTATGTGTGTGTCTGTGTTTGGATAAGCAAGTGAAAAATGTTTTAGGGGTGATCCTTTCCTTCCCCGGGCGCATTAGAATCGTTGCAGCTCCCAGCTCAGCTCTCTGGTCTTTTTTTGCTTTCTGTCTGATCGTTCAGATAGTTCAGGGTGACTCACTCGAGTGTCACGGGAGACTGCTCTCCCTTTAGTGCGTATGTGTGCATGAGTGTATGAGAAGGGGAACACGACACCAGTTAAATCTAGTGTGAGCCTTGTGTTTTGCTGATTCTCGGCTGTTTTGTGTAGAGGAACTGGTTTGGAACTGAATTCTCTTTCCCCAATGTAGCCTGAGCTCTGCAAAGACCAGAATACACTCTGAAGCTGCTCAGGTTTCTGTATACAACCGGTGTGTTTACGCTCCCATGCTTTCAGCGTTACACTAATGAATGCAAAGGTTGGTGAATTTCATGGAAGCAGTGATTGAGGGCAGCCACTCGAACGTTGTATTTTCAACAATGACCTAACCATTGTTTTGGTCGCACAGCTGATACGACAGCTCACAGCATGAATTTGTCTTTATTCTGAGCAGTAAATGTCAGTCATGTAAGTGTTTAAGTGGTAATATAACACACACAAATACATACACAAACAATGTGCTGGGTTCAGGAGTGCATTCCTTCATCTGAAAACACTTCTGTCCTTCTCTGAAAACTACAGCCATGCTTGAGATTTTACTCTCCTTGCCCTTGATCACACAGACACACACAAACACTGCTTACACAAAGGATGTCCTTGAAGGAAAGCTGGATAATAGTTGAAAGAATAAACACATTTTTGAAGATAAACTTGCATAAGTAAAATGTGTTTGAATTCTGTCTGGCTTTTACTGTATTTACGCTCCATCTGGTTTTTAATAGCTTTACATCCTCCAGTTTGTTTTAGCTCTTATGAAATCCTAAATCCACTATTTATTTTCTTTCGATTTCACAATTCTACAAGGAAAGAGAGTCCAACTGGATGCTGTGCCAATAAATAAAATCAAACCCACACATTGGTTATAAGCTTAACATAGTGCTTTTGTATAATTATATGAAAGGAGGTGAATCACACATAGTATGCTATATTTAGCATCCCTCAGTGTATATGTGTGTATTTCTGTGTAATTATCACTACAGGGACTCAATTCCTGACAGTGTGATTTCTCTTACACTCCAAAAGCAAATGCTTCAATAGGGTAAGCTCGTTTATTTTTTTCTGAGAAGTGGAGAGAGTAGTGAAGGGGGTTGATTTTGTTTGCAGCAGGTTGGCTGCAACGAGGGACAGCACGACACCAACCTGGATTAGAGACACCTACGGGGATACGCGTGCACTATATAATCACAAATTGAAAGCAAGGCCATCTAGATGTGCACATGCAGCCTGGAAATCTGTAAAAATCCTAAACATTCCTCGGACGTTTTGTCTGATGCTTATCCTTCATAGACAGTGAAATTTAACTTTAGATAAGCAGCAATAAAAGTGCATGCATATCAAATATAAATATACAACTGAATGTGCCAAATCCTTGTCAGTGCATGTTTGATTATGTTTATATGCATTATTTATTTGCTTACTATATCATGTCAAAAAAATTAAAGATTTTTTTAAATTCTGCACCCAGCACTTGTGCACATGTAAATTATTGTGCTACCACAACATCATCAGTTGCAAAATCATGTATTGTATTGTGACATCATTTTTTTTTCCAAAATCCTAAACCATGACCTTTTCCTACTGTAACCAAAAATGGACAGACTACACCTTAAAGAAAATAAATATTTGAAAAGTTTAAAGTAAAACTTGAGTTTCCTCTTTCCTAGTCTTTCTCCCTTCCCCTCCTCCACTTCAGTCCTTTCTAATTAGCTTATAGGTAAACATGTCATAATGATGTTTGTTTAATTTGCTACTGGCAGGAAACAGACATCTGCAATTATCAAAAATATAAAAGCAAAACCTTTTTTCCTTTTTTTCCCCATTTTTCATGAGCTGAACTCAAAGATCACAGACTTTTTTCCTGTGGACACAACAGGTCTTTTTCTCTCCAATATTGTTCACAGATTTGCGCAAGTCTGTGTTAGTGAGCACTTGTTTGTCGAGAGGATCCAACCACCTCACAGGTGTGGCGTATCAATATGCTGATTAGACTGCATGATTATTGCACAGGTGAGCCTTAGAATGACCACAATAAAAGGCCAGTCTAAAATGTGAGGGGGTGTCAGAAAACTTGCCAGTATCTGGTGTGACCACCATTTGCCTCACACAGTGCAACACATCTCCTGCACATACAGTTGATCAGGTTTTGATTGTGGCCTGTGGAATGTTGGTCCACTCTTCTTCACTGCTTGTGTGACGTTGCTGCATGTTGTCAGGAACTGGAACATGCTGCTGTACACGCTGATCCAGAACATCCCAGACATGCTCAATGGGTGCCATGTCCAGTGAGTATGCTGGCCATGCAAGAACTGGAATGTTTTCAGCTTCCAGGAATTGTGTACAGATCCTTGCAACATGGGGCTGTGCATTATCATGCTGCAACATGAGATGATGATTGTGGATGAATGGTACAACAACGGGCGTCTGGATCTTGTCACGGTATCTCTGTGCTTTCAATGTGCCATCAATAAAATGCACCAGCGTTCGTTGTCCATAACATACATCTGCCCATACATAACTCTACTGCCACCGTGGGCCACTTGATTCACAACGCTGACATCAGCAAACTGCTCACCCACATGACGCCATACATGCAATCTGCCATCTGCCCTGTACAGTGAAAACCGGCATTCATCTGTGAAGAAAACACCTCTCTATCGTGCCATACTCCATCAAAAGTTAACATTTGCCCACGGTTACAATGACAAACTGCAGTCAGGTGTAGACCCGATGAGGATGACGAGCATGCAAATGAGCTTTACCGAGATGGTCTCTGACAGTCTGTGCAGAAATTATTTGGTTATGCAAACTGATTTTTGCAGCAGCTGTCTGGGTGGCTGGCCTCAAACAATCTTGGAGGGGAAGATGCTGGATGTGGAGGTCCTGGGCTGGTTGGTTGCACGTGGTCTGTGGTTGTGAGGCTGGTTGGATGTACTGCCAAATTCTCTGAAATGCCTTTAGAGATGGCTTATGGTAGAGAAATGAACATTTCAATTCAAGGACAACAGCTCTGGTGGACATTCCTGCAATCAGCATGCCAATTGTATGCCCCATCAAAACTTACACAAGATCTGTGGCATTGTGCTGTGATAAAACTGCACATTTTAGAGTGGCCTTTTATTGTGGTCAGCCTAAGTTACACCTGTGCAATAATCATGCTGTCTAATCAGCATTTTGATACGCCACACCTGTGAGGTGGCTGGATTATCTCTGCAAAGAAGAAGTGCTCACTAACTCAGACTTACACAAATTTGTGAACGATATTTGAGCGAAAAAGGCCTGTTGTGTCCATAGAAAAAGTCTTCCATCTTTGAGTTCAGCTCGTGAAAAATGAGAGCAAAACAAAAGTTTCGCTTTTATGTTTTTGTTCCATGTGTGTGAAATGTTACATAATAGACAATGACTCTTTAATATGATCATTTAGATCTAAAGTGATATATCTCCTGCTGACTGTAGAGATAGAGAACAGAGCTCCTATGGCTTGTATCTAATTATATAAGCAAACAAGTCTGGGTAGTGATTAAAACTGGAGAACTTGTCATTGCTCTGATAACATACTGAAAAAAAGCCTTTAAGCAAGCAAAAACATCTTCAGCAGATTCATCTGTGTTGCATTTATCTACCAGTACTCTGTCTTGTGAGGTAGAATAGTTTTGTGTGGAGGAACTGTTCAGTTCGGTAGGGGTTAACTAGAGGTAAAACTTGCACATTTAGTTGAAAAGAATAATGTTCAATTTAAAGCCTAGATGTTGTTCTTTAGCTGCAAAAGCCCACAATCACAGAGAAACAAGGAAGTGTGTCCTTTTGTTGAGTGCATGTGTACTGACCTCGGTCTCTCAAGTTGCGAAAAAGTTTGGAGGATCCTCTCCATACTGGAGGGGTATCTGATAGTATCTTCTCTAACTCCTGGTTTTCCCATCAAAACAAAACAACAACAACAAAAAACACAAATAAAAATATGGCGAAATGTGAAAAAACACAGCTCAAATTTGTTTTAATTAAATAGACAGAGATGAACAAGAAAGAGAGCATGCTACTGAAACTAGAAAAACCCTTACTACTGCTCACTTTAGTTGTCAGGTTATTTATTCTGGCATTTAATGCATTTGCTACAAAGAATACTGAATCCATTCAAGAGTGAAAGATCTGTAAAAAAAATATATAAAAAATATCAAATTCAGGCAGGTTTACAAAATAAATGTGGTCCTTTAGGTTTAGTGCATTAAGTTATTTCCAAATGTCTGCATTTGAAGAGCTTGTGGTGCTAGTTTTCAAAAGATTTTGAATTTTCTGGCATGTTAAATGTTAATGGAAAAACTGGTGGAAAGTTACCTACATGCAAGAAAGAAAACGTCAGCGTTAAAAAAAGCATGTGAGATTTGATAGAAACATGAATGCAAAACATGCAAGTTGGTAAAATTTTAAAATATTAATGCAAAAAATAACAATAAAACTTTGTTAGATATGACTGATGGAATCCAATTGACTGAAACAATGATACATCATATGTTTCCTATTTAAATGATTGTAAAATATATTAAAAGTTCATTAGAAGAAAGAGAAATGTAAAAACTTAAAGTGACTCTATAGTCTAATACATTGGCAGCTTTCATCTGCATACCAAATGCAACAATGTCAGACCTCTTTTACAACTGATTTTATTAAATAAATGCACATCAACATCATATTAACAGTGTTTGTGAAGCACCACTTTCTGGTTATGTCAAACAAAACTAAGGCGAATATAACAGATCAGAGTCCAGAGATACAAAGCAGAAGAAACCTCATTTATTTTGCAACTTGTTCATCTGAGAATCGCTCTAATCAGAAGAAAGGTCTAAACTCTGCAGTGAACAGCAAGCCTATAGCAGATGCATCATGCAGCAGATGTCTGACTGCAACATGGAGGAGCAAGAGAAAGAAGAATTTAAAGTGAGTCTCCCACCTGTTTGGTCAGGGACCTCCAGGGCCTCTTGTCTGCCAGGGAACCAGACAAAAAAGAAATGAAGAGAAAGAGGAGAAGAGAGTTTGGGTGGGCTTGGTCAGATAACATCTGTATGATCTAGAAATAGGTCTTAATGTGCCGGGTACAGTCACAACACACACACACACTCGCTGTGTATACACTCATCATCGCAGGCCCATTTGTACCGCCTAAGTGCTCTACGCATGCCTTTGTAGTACGCAGAATGTTCTCGTAAAAGCACATAGTACTTTTGTTCTGTTTTATACAACAAAGTTCATCTAATTCAACTTCAAAGGGGTTTTGGAGGATGCCGGCTGCCGAGAGGGTATGAGCGGCTGTATCATATGACAGCAAGCCAAGAGTAGATGTAAACACACACATACAGGTGCACGCTGCTCAATCATATGCTCACTAAAAACTAGCTTTTTTTCCCCCTTGTTTCTGACGGAGACGGACATTTCAGAATTGTGGTTAAAGTTTACAGTCCAGCTTAGATATTTACCGGGTAAGAGAGAGGATACATGAGAACAAATGGAATGCGTGTCTGACTAACATTAACCTCAGACTAAACAATGGCTGTAAAGCCGTCTGCTTTGAGGCTTGCTGGCCAGGCCTAATCTGTTACGACTGGTAAGAAGGCTGACAGAAACTGCAAAGATGTGCTTAAACCCAGGATTTTTGACTTCTTTAAGCCATGCTAAAATTTATGTACCGATATATTTATTCTGAATAGAGACGCTAATATTTGTACAGCATAACAAAATCAAATCAGAACACATCAAACTAATCTAAGAATCTAAACAATAAACTAAATAGACTAGAATATTGTTCAAACTAATGTAATTAAACTAGATTGTTTTTATTATTAACCTCCAAACAATAATCAGGGGAGCTGAGACTTTTAAAATGCTGAAAAAGTGAAATGAAGACCTCAGTGCCAGTTTAAGGATCAGTGGAAAAGGGCATTTTAAACCACTCCCAGACTCTTGTAATATTCTAAACAATGTTTGTAAACTGTAAACACTCTCAAAGAGCACAGAATGTCATGATTTCAGCTCCCTGCCTCGACTGCACGGAGAACAGCTGATCAGCTCCAAGAGAAGCTTATCCTGCAGTGTGAGCTGCACAAAAGGTGCATCAGGTGCTAAATAATTTTAAATTATTTATTTTAAATAAAAAAAATTCCATGCTGATCGTGCGACTTATCCATCAGTCAGCCAATTATGCGTCATGTCCAATCTTATTTTGAAAATCTGAAATAAACAAACTGTGCAGTGGCAAGGGACTACTGTATGTCCATGTCAGAAGACCATTAAGCATGCAACTGTGCTTTCAAACATTAAAGACTGTGCACAGCCAGGAACTAAACCTTCCACAGGTAACAGTCAGCTTCACATTTTTACTTACATCTGCACTGTTGCTTAAATTCAGTTTTGACAACAAAATGTTTTATGAGACTGATGTTTTAGAATTGAAGACTACTTTACAATCAGTTGCAACAAATTTGCAAACACTGAACACACATGACAGCTTTGTTTGGAACTAGGGGTGTCCCAATATTATTATTTTTTCTTTCAGATTGAGTACAAGTACAAGCACTTCAGTTTGGGTACTTCCAAACCTGAGTACCGATACTGACTAGTTACCGGTAATAAGCTAGTGCTTAAAAACTAAATTACGATTTTGGAAACGCATTTATTTGATTAAAAACACAACAGACTGCTTTCTTAGCATCACCTGTGTTTATTATGTCTAAACTGTGTATATATATATTTTTTTTTTTTTTCTTTTTGTCCTCCATTACTTGCAAAGTGGAAGAGAAAACTATGTCAATGAGCATAAAAGCAATATTGGTCTGAAGTATCAGGATGTTTTATGAGTACTTGAGGATAGTATCAGGCCCAACAGTATGTAGCATGAAGATGCTGCAAGTATAATATGTAATATTTGTGCTGCAGCAATGGGTAGATCAACATTTACAAAATAAAGTATTATTATTAAAGGAAAACTTAGAGCTGCCATGTTATAACAGGAAATTAGATTGCTGAGGCATGGCTAAGAGATGTTTTATTTTGTTTGTTTGTTTATTTTTGCTTCTTTTGGACCACTGGGAGCCCAGTTCTAGTTTTATCTGCCAAAAGTGTGGGTAAAGTCTTTCAAGTAGTATTTTATTGTGTGTTTTACTTTTAAATGATGTGACCCTCTCACAATATTTAACAATTTACTTAGTATGGCACTTAAACTTGGCTGACAAAGAATTTTGTTTAACCCTTGTTTGATCTTGAAACAAATATGAGACATACCAAACATACTTACATACAAGGTGTAAAGTTTGTGAAGGAGAGTGCAGCTTGTGTGGACACATTTCGATTGAAGGGCTAGCTGATACATTTTGAACAAAGCTGTCAAAGCTAGCTTTTGTACATACCTTTTGGTTCACTCATGGTCACTGACTCGATGAAGTTCTGCGGCGTCATGTAGAGCTGTCCTTCATACTCCACCGAGCTGAACATTCGGAAGCGATGCTCGTGGGAAGACATGTACACATCGCCATCCTCAAAGTCGAACGGACGTGCCTGCAGACAGGAACTCAAAGCATAAAACTCCAGACTGTAACTTTATACACTACCTAACTGACTTGATTATCAGACAATCTATCAAGATGAAAGTGCAAGAGAAAATTAGTTTGTTTGTTTTTTTTTACTTGGAGGTTATGGAAATTTATTAAACTACTGCTCTTGAGGATATCACACATATTTAGATGATGCATCCTGCTTTCAGGGGAAAAAAATATTTGTCTATTTTTTTGAAGAAGCAAGAGACCTGCACACATACCGGTAATCAACACTTTATCTTATGAAACTGTTTATAAAATGCTTCATCACATCCAAATTTGTTGACAAATGACATCTGTATTACTAGTTTAAAAGGCACATACTCTGCAGCATTCTTTTAATATTTTCTAATGTCGCTTGCTTTTATTTGTTTAAAGCAAAGAAACTAGCATACCTGAAGCATCAAAAGTGTGCCTGTCAAATTATCTGACAGATTCCTTCAATCCTTCAATTTTTTTAGTGTTTTGTGAAAAATAAGTGTGTGTGAAACATGGCAATGTGTAAGATACTGTTGTTGTTTTAAAACTGAAGAATAATAATAATAAAAAAAAGCTTTAGATAATTCAGTTTTCACAGTCATATTTGAGTGTAGCTTCCACAGCTGTGTAAGCCCTCAGAGCTCTGCAGGATCCAAGCTGCACATGTGTCTCCACCGTTGTTGTACTTCTATAATGAGCATATCCATCTATTCTTGGTACCAACTCTATTTAGATGTGTGAGATTATAAATAGCATCCTGGTGCAGAGAAACGAGAACATATTTGAACAAACAGCGATACAAACCATTTCCAATCTGATTAGAGTCTCACTCTCATTCAAAAAGGAACCAAGGCTTCAATTTGATTAGCTGCAGTGTAGGCGAGCTCCGAGCCAACAGATCATACTGCACGAAGCTGTGTAATTAGTAAAGAGGTTTCCAAATTTAAACCTGCTTGGCTGTGGGCCACAGCACACACAGTTCTTGCTCAGCTCAGCAAACATGCTAATGAGCAGGCAAGTTCATTCACAAAGCTTTGATGCTTCTTTTACCAGGGGAGCTCTAGAAGGCACGAATAGGAGATGAACACTTGGATTTTTAGGGAATTTTCTGTAACCGAGTTTGAGAGCATTCTCCGATGTGCGTTTGACTTGCACTAATGATTGAAGTTTGTAAAGTTCTGCAAAGGCAGAAAGGCTTAAATCCCAATCTTCACAACATGATGGATAAAGCATGTAAGCTCCATTAGAAAACGGAATAATTTAGTGTTTGTATCGACTAGAATTCATGTGGTAACATCATACGCTGCTCTACTGTGTTGTCATGAATCCACAACTGAAAATGTTTTTGCTGCCTCACTTGGTTCTCCTGACTGCACAGCAGATGCTCCAGGTGTTTCCCCATCTGGCATCATTTTTCATTTATCCTTAATTTATCCAGGTTAGTCTCATTGAGCTACGAGAACTAATTTTCAAGAGAGACCTGTTAGGGAGCAGATGGTGGGGTTAAAGACCTTGCTCAGGTGCCCAGAGTGGGGCAAATGAGGGTGGAGGCAGGTGTGGGTGTTCCACCTTTTTCCACTCACATTTTTTTTATGTTGTCGGTACCGGGGCTTGAACCGGTGATCTTCCGATCACAGGCCCACCGTCTAACCACTGCGCCAC
>JARVGV010000474.1:15030887-15045947 GCA_031762435.1 Hypsolebias longignatus
TTCTTTCTTTCTTTCTTTCTTTCGTTCTTTCTTTCTTTCTTTCTTTCTTTCTTTCTTTCTTTCTTTCTTTCTTTCTTTCTTTCTTTCCACTGATGCCCATATCTACCCGCCTCTGTGTAAGAAGTGGAATACACACTGGACAGGTCACAAGTCCATCACAGGACCACTCCTCTCAACTTCAAATATTTAATTAACATAAAACATCCAGTTAGCTAACATCTTGGCAAAAAAATCTCAAGTTCAGAGACAAATATGACAAATGTGAAAAATACAACAAAAATGACAAATACAATGTCAGTTCTTGCTTATGTGATTGTTGAGGAATAGCCCTGTGTTTTTCTGTCATGATGCAACGTATGGGTTCATTTCATTGGCTAATTTATTGGAAATGCAGAGATGAAATGTCCATAGGTGCAAGCAAAACGATTCCAGTAATGTTAAGAACATTTTAAGTAACACAAGTAGAAGAAAATTAAATATGTTGTTTGTCTAGATGTCTTGTTTTATTGTTGCAAAGTGTGTTACAAAAGTGTTTGATCTGTTGTGTGCTTATGTTTTGCAAGTGTCATGAAATGGGCAAATGCAGATTTATCTACATAAAAATGTTAGTTATAACAGAAAGTTTTAGTTAGAACAGAATAATAACAAGAATAGGTTGTACAATTATTGGTCTGAGCATGTATAAAACCTCTGTCTATCCTGGAGTGCAAAAGTTTAACTTTTCCAGCTATTATGACAAAGTTTAATCTTTGAAGTGCTGTGCTATTATTAGAATAAAGCTGGATTAGCTTCTCTGATTTATTTGGTTTGTTTTTTATATAGTGTATATATTTTTTGGCAATCTCATTACTTCTGCATAATTTGTTCTTTTTTTTGCCACTCATACATCAAAATCACTCATTCAGGAGATGGGTGCTGCAATTTTATTATTATTATTATTATTTTGTTATTACATTTACAGTTTTTAAAATATTCAACTTTATTTACATTTTCTCCATAGAAAGAAAACTGAGATTGCATAGTCCTTCAAAACAATGTCTTTTAAATTACTGTTTCACCAGTGTCAGCTTTGAACTAGTTGCTAATTTTACCTATGGTTTAGCTACCTTTAGCTTTGAAATGTCCTTTTGCTACTTAACTGTAGCTAATTTTAGCTTTCAGTAAGCTTTTAAATATGATTGGCAGTTAGTATACTTTTGCTACTTTCAGCTTTTCTTACATTTAGCTTTTAATCTGTTTTTGCTACTTTTATTTTTTTAGCTAGCCTAGCCTTTGCTACTTTCACCTTTTTAAATAGCCCTGTGCTACTTTTTGCTACTAGCTAGACTTTTGCTACTTTTAGCTAACATTTTACCACACAACTTTTATGCAGCCTTTTAATATTTTTAGTTTTTAGCTTGCCTTTGCTAATTTTACGTTTAATTAGCCCTGTGCTACTTTTAGCTATTTTAAAGAGATATTCTGGCTTTTATCTTGCATTTTGACCCAGTTTACCTTTTAGCTAGCATGCTCCTTTTAGCCTCTGTTGTGCCATTATTAGATTTCGTTCCCCTCTCTTACATTTTAACAATTCAGTTTAACTTACGCAGCAATTCGCACATGAAAAGTCATTTGTTTTTTGCTAACTGTGTGCAGCTTGAGCTGTTCTTACAATCTGCCTGAGTGAAAAGATGCTTGTTGTCATTTCAGCACCAGCGCGAGCGGAGAGCGCCCGCCCCTCCTCTGCGCGCGCGCACACACACATTCTGCTGCCAGACAGTGAGCAAACTGTTTCCACAGGGCGTGCTTGGAAATTAAAAATAAAAACTTCCAGCCACGCCGTGGCTGTAGGGCAGGGATAGATGACTCAAGCTAGGTGTATGAAAGAGAACGTGACAAACACTCGTTCTTTCTCTCACAGAAGTCTTTGTTGTTTTTGTTCCTCGAGGGCCTCTGTGTCAACAATAATGCACTCTTGGGCAGCGAACTACCGCATCGCTGCGTGTCACAAACATTGACACCCCCATCCCCCCAGCGTTAGCCTCTCACCTTCTCCTTGGCTTCGACGGTCGGGATGGACGAGAGCAAGTCGTTGATGCTGATGTGTCTCCTCATCATCACCCGCTTCCTGCCTGTAGTTACGTTGCTATAAAAGTAAAAAGCGACGGCGCCTCCCGCTGCAGCGCACATCCCAACAGCAAGACGGGTCCGACTCCTTCTTCCATGAACCGCTCCGACGAGTTCGCCTCTTGGCGCGGACCACAGGTTCAGCTTGCCTGCCAGTGCTGCCACTCTGCGGAAAGCGGCCATGGCTGCTGTTGGTGTCGCTGCGGCTTGCGATCCAAAGAGCAGCTCCGAACTCTCGCGTTAAGACGGTTGTATCGCGAGATTTCAAGTTTCAGTCAGCGTAGGAGCGAAGATGAAGTCCCATGTGTGCTATGCCAAAGAAACTGAATTGCTGTTTTGAGACTGAATTTTACTCAATTGAAACTGTTTCAAAGCATTGAATTTAGTTTTAAAAACAGCACTTCAAATTCAGTTTCTGATGGCACAAGTTTCAGCCCACAGTCCCACACAATACAGTAGTGTGGTGTGGACTGGACCACCTTATTTAACACAACCTCTGTAAAATAAATGGAAACAGAACTGTTTTCTGGTGCGTTTTCTACAACTCCTCAGTATTTTTAAATCATAAAACAACTGTGGCAGACACATTTGACTGTCAATAAAATGTTCAAAAGATTTTTTTGAAATTAAATAATATCATTTTTAAAATGTCATGAAGAAAAAAACAGGTTATTTTTAATAAGTATTTATAATATTATTCATTTTGTTAATTATTTATTGTCCTTATTTGTTGACTTTTCTCATCTTTACCACACTATTGTCTGGATAGAAAATAAGCAAGCATGCAGCCAAAATAATAATAATCATATACAGTATGTATACGGTATATGTTGCTTATACTGTATGTAGATAATTCTGAAAGATCCGCAGAAAAATTGAAATACTGTAGTATTGATCAAGACCTTTTAAAAAGATTACTAAAACATCTGACAGTACGCACTGTAAGGAAGTTGAAACTAAAGAATGCAAATGTATCCGAAAATCACAAGAAACGAATAATTTGGCAAAAATAAATGTCTCAACAACAAAAAATAACAATCTTGGAGATAAATATATTGGTTATAAAAACAGACAATGAAAAACACTTTACACTCTCATCTCTTTCTGTGTTTTTGATACAGAATCAACAGTTGATTTAAAAATAATCAACATTTTGTGCTACTTCAATGTTTATTGTCATGCTTTCAAACATAGCTTTCAGTTTGTGTTCACATTTAAAATGTCCTGATTAGTTCAACAACATGCAATCATTTGAGTTTCAAGCAACATGGAGAAAGTGTGTTGTAATAATTAAGTTCAAACCTCATCAACAAAGAAAATAGGCTATATAATTTTCATCTAAAAAATAATCTCACTGCAACACAGAAAAAAAAAACCTTTTTGGAGCATGGCAACAATTTAAGGGAATAAGTTAAGGCTATCATATGTATTGAACCAGTTCTAATAGGTCATTTGAGAGTTTGATCATTGTTTGATCTGTTTTTAACTAAACAAGAGAGTGATCCACTGCACTTCATGTGTGAACAGGTGACAGGCCCATCCATTAAACTTCTGGTCTTTATTCTCACAGCATCAAAGTCATGAGAAAAGCCCCACCAGGCTAACGTTAGGTCCCACATGTGAAGACTTAAATGAAGAGTTTATCTTTGATATTTGTTTGATATCTGTTTCTCACTGGCTTCTTTGATTCTCCACTTACCTCTGGAAATCTGAGTCCACAATGACCTTCAATGAAAAGTGACGACTGACAAAAGTTGAAGTCGTCGGTCATTCATAATCGCCCCAGCCCGCTCTGTAAACTGAGAAGCCTGTCTTGTGTCCAGGATATCTTCATATTCAACTGTTTTACGATGTGGCCTGTCATTTTTCAAATCCTCACTTTGTTGCAAAACAGGGAACACAAAGTCAAAAATACAAGAGAAAATTTTTTTCTATGAATGAAGCTGAATGATTTAGATGGAATTTGCTAAAAAATACATACTTCAAATCCAGCAAAGTGCTAGCTAAAATCTAAAATCCAGCAAAATATTGCTGAAAGCAGCTAAATGTTTGCTAATAGCTAAAATAAGCTTAACCTTTTTCTTTCTCCTTTCTTCATTGCCACAGCAAACTATTGAGCACAGACTTGATAATCGTTTTTATGCCGGATGTCCTTCCTGACGCAACCACAGACCACCGAGCTACCACAGCCCTCTCTGTGGGGCAGGGAGCTGCCATCTGGGGCGCCTGGGGGAGCAGGTGGGGGTTGGGGACATTGCTCAAGGACCCAGACTGAGGCAAATGAGGATGGAGGCTGTTTCACCTTTCCAACCTGGATGTTATATGGTGAGTTGAACTGGTGACCTTCTGATCTTAGGCCCACCTTTAGCCTCTGTGCCACCACTCCCCCTCTACGCCAAGCTAGCTTCAAGCAATAAGCTAGCCAAATGCAAGCTAAAAGCAGCAAAACAGTATAGCTTTGAGCTAAAAGAAGGATTGGCTGAATGTCAGAAGTAACTCAATGCTTGCTAAAAGCAGCAAAAGGTTTGCTAATGAGCCTGGTTCTGCTGGAGGTTTCTTCCTGTTAATAGGAGCTTTTCCTTTCCACTGTTGCCTTTGTGCTTGCTCAGGATGGGAGATTGCAACAAAATGAAGATTCAACGAGTCTGCTGGCTTCCTTAGATAGAGAACTTCACCAGTTGTGTTTTTTTTTTTCCAATGCATGTGAATGTTCCTGTAAAGAGCCCTGAGACAACTTTATTGTGATTTGGCGCCACATAAATAAACTGAACTGAACCAAATTAAAAGTAGCCTGCAATCAGGAACTGGCTGGCAAAAACAGAAGGATAACTAAAAGATAAAAGTAGCATACAGTTAAAAGTAGCAAAAGGCTAATAGCTTCAGTGATAGCTAAAAGTTAAAAGAAAACTAAAATAGAGCATGTGTGCTGAAGCAAATTAAAAATAAAACAAAATTTTAAGGAATATCTCAGCACACTGCTGCAAGTCTTAGTAAATAACATTAAATATTCTGAAAAACATAAAAGAAAAACCAAGTGTCATCATTCATTTTCTGAATGAGCTGAACATGAGGGTTTAAATGGCAGGAAACAAACAATAATGCTAAATCAGTAAAGCTTATCCTTTTCTTTTAACCAAGTAAAAGATCAAATTGTGACTGTTGTTTGTTCCGTACGGGGCCTTTTCAATTCTATAAGGACCCCTGGAGTTCCCCCAAACAGCAGCATGGAGACATCGCGCATTAATAACCTCCAGGCTACTTTTTCAGTTATTCCATTACCCAGGTTTTCGATTATATGCAGTGATCTTTTCATTTGTGTGTATGTGGAGGGGGGGTAGGGGTGGCTATAACACATGGGGGCCCCTCCATCACCCTCCACATCATGCTGTGGTCTCTTAATATTCCTCTGTGGCCACAAAAAAGCATAAAACCAGGATATATTATTATCAGACATAATAATAATAATAATAATAATAATAATAATGATCATAATAATAATACAGTATTAATAATAATAATGTAAAGCCGGTCACGTGACCCTGGGAACCGCTCTCTTGCCAGTGAGTGTGAGGAGGTGGCGTTGACATCTTCATCGAGAACCCGGGTCGATATTCAATACAACTGATCAGCCCGAGGCGACTCGGATCGATCCAGTCTCCTTTTACTAAACTTCTCTTTTGTGTTGCTCATGAATACTAATGAACCGAGGGAAGGAGGGACGGGAGCGCGCGCCAATCTGCAAGCTGAGCGCACAGGCCGCGTGCACGCTCACAGACACGTAAAAGCCTTTGTGTGCGGGTGTCATGTTGTAAAAATGAGGTACGTGCAGCGGCCGCGTGCGCATGCACACCTCGCGCCTGCACCTCATTTATCTTATCAACGGCACTCCCAGGAGACCGTGGGGCTGCGTGGGCGCGTGCGCTTCAGTGCGCGGGCGCGTGTCTGTACAGCTGCCAAAATCAATGATACATATAGGACCCCGTGGCCCCGGGTTTGATAAAACAACAGGCGTAATCAGGCGACATGAAATGCGCTCTGACCGCCCTGCACGCGTGAAAACAGGTGCTCAGACGTGAAAAGATGTCCGTTCTTGCAGTAAAATATTTCTTATCAATAACAATCATGCATAATTGAATGCATATGATAAATTGCCTTTAATTGCACGAATGATGCACACGGGTCATCATAAATAAAAACAACCATAAAACCTAATTTGTTTTCAGCAGAATCAATCTCACAACTTATTTCATCCCCGAAGGCCTTCGAGTGTCAAGTGTCAGGGGTATTTTCTAAGTTTGGAGTTCAAACAAGTCTTCTGGTAGCAGAAGATCCCTGCGCTTTGAACGCGCTGTCTTTGATTTGTCTTTTAGGACCACAATTAAGGTTACGCGCGGCTTCTCCGTTCAAAGCGTAATGGAAAGATCAATGCGGGGGATTGACAGTCAAGTGATGGCGTTTGCTCAGGTGTGTGTGTATGTGTGTGTGTGTGTGTTTATATCGGCTGAAGTTACATGAAACAGGGGCAATAAATCAACACCCGAGTGCGAAAATTGCGCAAACGGGGGCTTTCCTCGGTTTCTCTCCGCACCTGAGTCATTTCGAAATGGAGCTGCTGTGAAACGTTCAGGGTGGGTGCGATGTCACTTTCATGCTGTTTGACAGTCTTTTTACTCGATGCGTTTACTCCGCATGCACGCAAGTGGTGTTGCGCACTCTGCGCATAGTTTGCGCTGCATGCGGCGAGTCGATTTGAGAGCCTGTTGGAAGCAAAATCCCCATCAGCCTGTTTGTTTATTTATTTATTTATTTATTTATTTATTTATTTATTTATTTATTTATTTATTTATTTTTATTCCTGGTAGTTTAAATTTCCTCCTCAAAGTCTCTGCGCCATAACCAAACATCAAAGATGAGGCAGCGGAGCAACGAGCGGAGCAGGGGGGGAGCAGAAATGAGCCGCACGAGGAGGGGATCCGTGCGCATTTGCATTAAAAAAAAAAAAAAAAGAGCAACTCGGGGGGTGTATATCTGAGGCAGTGCGTTGTGGAGGTGCAGTTGTGCTGCTGCTGCTGAGGAGGAGCATGAGGACGCTGAAGATCTGAACCCTGATCTGAGAAAAGGGGAGTATCCCAAGGTGAGGGTGGGGGGAAAAAGAGGGGAGAGGAGAGACGGATAAAAAGAAGAGGAGAAGAGAAGGAGGGGAGTAACGGACTGCTGCAGCCGGGATAGAGCTCGTGCACGGCGGAGCATAGAACGCAGGAGTTCCGTTGCGCTTGCATGGCCATCTAATTGCCGGTGCGCCAAAAATACGCACTCACCGGGGGATTTTTTTTTTCCATCCAACTTTTCGCGCGCCTCGCTCGGTACACGGTGTCTCCTCGCTCGTCACCGGGACGTCGCCTCGGAGTCGGGGGTGTCTAATCTGTGATGGGGGCAGCGGCCGAGGTTGGGAGCTTCGCCAACGGGTTCTTGGACAGCTTTGGTGCCGCTCCGGCTCCGGTCGGCTCGCATTTCGTTCTCACCCCGGCAGGGGCGGTGGACTACAACTCCGCCACGGGACTGATGATGAGGGGACAGGGGGGGCAGGAGCACCTGGTGTCCGCCGAGAGGCTGTCCCGAAGCCTGGCGGACCTCAGCCATCTGAAGGGGATTCTCAGGCGGAGGCAGCTTTACTGCAGGACGGGCTTCCACCTGGAGATCCATCCGGACGGCACCGTGCAGGGCACCAGGAAAGACCACAGCAGATTCGGTACGGACCCATTTCCCATCACCATAGTAATACTGTAGTGAATCTCTGTAGTAAAGTGTAAAAAAAACAAACAAAAAAAAAAGAAATTCGGTGTTCAGGACATTCTAATTGATGTGAACATGCTGCATCACCTCCATCTTCAGGATGCAGGATGCTCTAATGATGCTGCTGAATTAGTGCAAAACATCACATTTAGCTCATTAAAAGGAAGCATCTCCACGCAACAACAGCTGATTTTATTTTTAAAGCCTGCACATTTTATCAGTTTATCTTCCGATCTTGCACATCAAAGTAGACTTTTCAAACGCTTTAGCGCTGCAGTCTTTAAGACTTGGACCACTTTAGTCGAACCGTTTTGCAGCTATAGTTGAATGCAAATGTTTGAGAGTCAGAAAATACACATGTTCATGTTTTTTTTTTTTTTTTTTTTGGTGACATTTAAACATGCAGTTTGTCATTCTGATGTATGTGATATGTGTGTGCAGGTATTTTGGAGTTCATCAGTCTTGCGGTGGGACTGGTCAGCATCAGAGGGGTGGACAGTGGTCTGTACCTCGCCATGAACAGCAAGGGAGAACTGTATGGATCGGTAAGGATGCAGCTAGGGTCACAAGTGCTTTTTCTCTGAAAAGACATTTGAGTACACTGCAGTGTAGCCTAATTTCTTCTTGATGATTGATTTGTTTACTTGCAGTAGGTGGCACTGTTTCCACCATGAAACACATCTTTTCTCGTCTGCTTCTGTTTGCAGGAAAAGCTGTCAGCGGAGAGCGTCTTCCGGGAGCAGTTTGAGGAAAACTGGTACAACACGTACTCCTCGAACATCTACCGGCACGGAGAGAAAGGGGCCTTTTACTTTGTAGCGCTGAACAAAGACGGGACATCCCGGGATGGAACCAGGTCCAGGCGACATCAGAGGTTCACTCACTTCCTGCCCAGGCCTGTAGACCCAGACAGAGTCCCAGACTTGTACAGAGACATTCTGGGCCAGAGCTGAGATTGACGGACAGTGTCACCCTGCCAAAAAAAAAAAAAAGAAAAATAAGGCGAATCACGTGCAGCTAATGTCCCTTCTTCACGGAGATGTTGTTAATCTGAACGAACCTGGATTGTAACACTCCTGCTGGAAGTGACAAGAGAAGTGGGGGATCACCAGACAGCTCTTGGGATTTGCAGCATCTTTTTCAAAGCCAAGGACTCCCCATGTGAGACTAAGCGCCTCAGATGTCTCCGAGCTCCGAGCCCTGGCGATCATTTCTGGATTTCCTATATGCTGATGAAACCCAAACACATGCTGGTCCAGACTGCATGCTCTTACACACAAGCGTGGACTTTTTTCATTAACCACTGGCTGCTATAGCCTTCTACTGCTGTGGCTGCTGAAAAGGCCTTGTTTTGTTTTTCAGCATCGCTCAGGCTGTTGAGCTGACAGATAATAAAGTTCAGCGAGTGGCTGGTTTACATAGAGAAGGTAGTTTCATGCACTGGAAAAGCAGGAGAACAGGATGCTGCTCAGAAACGATGGCTTTTCTGCGACGGACGCAAGGAAGACGAGTCAAAGGACGGTTTCAATGTAAATGGAGTTATGGACTTTTTGTGGCCTCCTATGGTGGAAAATGTTGTTTTCTGTTGAAACACGAAACTTGTTCAGAAACTCAGTGAAGGAATTCAGCTGTCGACCAACTTGGCTGCAGCCAGACAGAAAGCAAAGGATGAACATTATGGCAGATTTTATTTTTATTTATGATGTTTGATTTTTTATTTTATTTTTTAGGGCATACATTATATTTATTTCATATAATTATTTATTTTGAGAATATATTTTTACAGGTATGAAATGAAATAAAAAATATTCAGAACAAAAATATGGGAATTTTTGTATTTTTATTTTTATTTTTTTTTACTTTAAATTGCGTATTTAGTGGAGAATTTGACTGAAGGAGACTTTTTCATTGGTTTTATTTGTTTGTTTTGTTTGTTCTTTATATCCAGGGGTGTTAAATTCACTTACAAATGGTGGCCAAAATTAAAACATTTTTCAAACTAAGGGCCAGTTTCAGAATCTACATGAACTCAAGTTAGATACCCAACATCTTTTCTTGCTTGCAGGCTATTCAAAAAAGTTTGATTGGTCTCGTTTGACGTTCGACATCATGATCAAAGATTACTGAAAAAAATTCAAGTGATAAAAGTATTTTACGTTTAACAAATTATCTTGGGAACCGAATAAGATGTCAGTTAATCTAAAAAAAAAAAAATAATAAATTAAAAAAAGGATTTTTTAAAAGAATTCAACCCACTAATTTGTTGTCTCAGTTAATAGTTAAAGTTTATTCACCAGTCCATTCATCAAGTCTTCTCTTATGACCAGTCTCATGAGGAATAATGAAACCTCTGCAGACTTTTGGGACTTCCAAATATTTTTCTGTTTTGAAGAAGAAAAAAAAAAAGTTGCTTTTGCAGCATGAAAGGCAAATACCAACTTTTAATCAAATGCGCAGAAACACTGCATCCTAAATATTGCAATAATGCAACAAGACTGACCTTAAACATTTGTCATGAGCATGTTGGTATTTTTGTCAGGCATTTCAAATCTTCTTTAAAATATGAATCTTTTTTAAATGGTCAAGACAGAGTGATGGGAAATGAGTAAAAGAATGAGACTAAATCATTTCTGAGCAGAGCCATGTTTCCTCTTACACACTGCAATTAGACAAGTGACTGGTGGAAGTGGAGCTCTGTTGTTCCTTTTCATCCTTCCCTTACTCATCAGCCTCGTCTGTTCTCAACGGTGTAGCTTGTGTGAGTCATCCCTCGCTCTTACAAATTTGGACAGAGATCACTTTGGTACAAGTGGAAAAGAGGGCTGGGGTTATAGCATCTTGAGTGAGCCCAGCCAGTTAAAAAATTATATTAAAAAAGATTATTTGTAGTGACAAAATCATAAAAAAGAGAGCTACGGGGAAATATAAAGTGTGGTATGTGTTTAACAAACAAAACGTAAAAAAAAAAATAATAAATTAAATAGATATTTTCTCATTTTCTGGAAGTTTTATGGGCTTAAATTATCCCTGAGCCAGTCAATGAGTCCGTTGTTCTGACGTCACGACAACGGTTTTATTTTTGACGTTTTACTGAATTTAAATTTCCTTTTTCTATGCACAGATTTTCTCTAAACCTTTTCATTTTGCTCTAATATATTTATGGCACCATTACACCAAGAGTTTGAATCATTTTCTCTGATTTACTTTCTGTCATATTGCCCAAAATATGTTACAATTTTACTATTAAATGCCTAAACATCCATTATATTCTTGCTGAAGACTCATTACTCAAATATCGACATTAATGATGCAGTTTTATTGTAAACGTTGCTATTTTAGGAAATGGATAAAACCCCTTTATTAGAAGTATAATTTGTGCAACAACACAACTTGATAGGCCCAAGCAGCACAGATGGTGAAGATATGGCAGTTTGATGAAAAGCTGGTGAACACCAGTGAAATTGGTATTGCGCTTATTGTTCTGGTCCATATGTGAATTTGTGCCTAATAAATGATGCAAAGTCAGAATATGGTAAAAATCTGAAAAGTGGGTGAAACTTGAGTCTGCTATAGGAGTAAAAAGAAATATGCAATTTATCCACAATTACACAAAACTAAAATTAATTAAATATTTGATGTGATTGAGAGGGTCGCCAACTTTAAAGTGAGTCATTATCCTTATTAGTTTGCATCATCTTCAAGTTTAAACCCCACTGTGCACTTAGGATAGATGATGCCTGTCGTTCTTCAACATCTGTCCAGCTGTGCGGAGACATTGTGGAAACAACGGCCCTGTGAGTGGTGCCTTCACAGCTGTATCCAACATCAAGGAGACGTTGCCTTTTGTAGGTCAGAGCCAGCATACAGGCTCATCAGCTCTGCAACATGTTGCAGATAAGATTACAGAGTTCTTCAGCTCATATCTGCCTGGTTGCAGAGGCAGGAGCATGGCTACAATGTGTCTAGTTGAGCGCTGTTCAGTGTGTGTGTGTGTGTGTGTGTGTGATCCTCTGATGGGGGTATACAGTGTTGGATGAGAGGGATCTAAAGACAAGCAGCGCCTGAGTACCAGCATGTGGACACTGACCAAAGCGCATGTCAGATCTTAAAACTATAGGTAGGAAAGAGGGAGGTCTGAGATGAAAGTTTGTAAGAAACAGGTGGGTTTCTGAAAAAAACAAAAAAAGTTAAAAAGTCAATGTGGGCTGTTGCTGTTTGGCAGCCTGTCAGGTTTTCCTTTGAAGTGTGTGTGTGTGTGCACGCCTGTGTGTGTGTGTCTGAATGGAGAGGGAGGCTTGTTTATGTGAGTCAAGTTGACTGCATGGATTCATGTCAGCACAATGTCTGTGTGTGCGCGCGCGTGTGTGTGTGTGTGTGTGAGAGAGAGAGAGAGAGAGAGAGAGAGAGAGAGAGAGAGAGAGAGAGAGAGAGAGAGAGAGGTGCATGTGTGTGTGTGTGTGTGTGTGTGTGTGATCTGTAAATCTGTGTGAAGGTGAGCCAGGGGTTCTCCTGACTAGAGGGCTGTCTGACTGATGTGTGAAGATCAGTGTGTGCATCTGAGAGTGCACAGTGCCATACCTCCACCTCCTCTCTGTCATCTATGGGGTTTTCCGTTGACTGGTTAGATTTCCGTGCACTTCTGGATCCAACAGGTAATGGTCCAAATGAGGATAACCAAAGCAAAGACACAAACATGCAGAAAATACTGAACCCTGGTCACTGAAAAACGTCCCGTTACATTCACACTGCATTTCCTGTGAAAACGCAATGTGAATGCTTGTTGCAGAAGAACTTGCTGAAAAACAGCTGAACTTAGTTAAACACCTTGCTGAAATGAAATGGAAGAACAGACCTGAGTTAGTAATGAAAGCAGAAAGAACACACGTTTGCTGAATTAGGTTTAAATAAGATGTTTTAACTGATGTTCAGCACTTTGTTTCAGCTGTGGCTGTGTTAAAAAGCTTTATAAATAAAGTTGATGATGATGATGGTGATGTAGATGATGATAAAATTTGGGAAATTTGCTAAAAATAGATGAAATTAACAAAAAGTAGTTGAAAAGTAGCTGAGAGGGCATACAGAAGCTTAAACTATCAGAAGGAAATGGAAGGAGCTAAAATGAGCCCAAAAATACGGAATTAGCTGAAAAACATTAAATTAGCATACAAACAGAAAATAGTAGGTGAAATAGCAGAAAAGGCTGAAAGTAGCAGAAATAACTTGATGGGAGCGTAACAAGCTTAAATTGGCAGATAAAAGTTAATTAAGCTGAAAGTAGTAGAAATTACCACAATTTTTTTTAATCTGAAAATGACAGAAATTAGCTAAAAATGCTAAAAAAAAATGAAGCTGAAAAGGTAGAACAAGCTTAAATTAACATATGGCAGAAAGAATATGTGAATATAGCACAAAAAAGTGTACATTATTTAAAAAAAGCTGAAATTTGCAACAAAAACAGCTGAAACGGTAGCTAAAAATTCAGAAAGAAGCTGAAATTGTCAGAAGGAAGTGGAGCGAGCACATTTTTGCTGAATTAGGCAGGAAAAAAGTTGAAACGAGTGCAAAAAATGTAGAATTAGACAAAAAAAGCTCAAATTTTCATAAAACAGCTTAACAGCTGCAATAGCAGAAAAAGTTGAAACTTGCAACAACAACAAAAAAGCTGAAATTAGCAAAAAGAAGTTTGAATAAGCACAACAATGTTTTAGTTAATAGAAACAATCTAAAAGCATCACAAAAAATGCTGAAAAAACAGCAGAAATTATCAAAAAAGTTTGCAGAAAAACATTTAAGTTTGAACATGGAAGCTAAAACTGCTGAACCAGAACAAAACGTGAAAGAAGCAGTAAAGAGTTGTAAACAGATCTAAAGATTTGAAGGATGTAAAATGAGCTCAATTCATTTCCAATGAGGAAAAAAAAAAAAGTGGCAGAAAAGGCTAAATATTTCGAAAAGCTAAAGTTGCACCAAAAACCATAGCACCCTTTTCTTGAATGAGCTGAACGTTTTGATATATGATTTGTTGAAAAAGCACAAAAATTGCAGAACAAGAAAGATGCCAATTAATGTACAGAAGAAAAAAATGGATCACAATAGAGTGCTTCATAAACATTCACACAATAATAAACTGGACATGGTGAAAAGATTAACCATTTTTGAAAAAAAAATTACAAAGGAAAAAAACAACACCCACAAAATGTGTGAAAATAAACCGCTGCTGTTTTGCAGTAAAACATTTACCAGCGTTGACATTTCCAGTTTCAAATGTCAGACATGAATTGAGTGTTAGGACCCTGCTTCACCTCATGTATGAGCTTATTTACTGCAAAGCTGTGGTGCAGCTTGCAATTCACACACAGGTGTTCATCCTGCAGCCGTCAACATGCACTCAAAGGGCACGCGCTTCACAGTCCATCATCGCTGCTCTGTGCACGAGATTAATGGCTTTCCGAATGACTCAGCTGTGGTGATTTCAGACGAGAAAAACACAAGCAATGAAATGACGTGTCCTTCTTAAATTCTTAGACGCATTAGACAGAAGAGAAGTCATCAAAGTTTTGACTAATCATGGACTTCATGTCTTAGACCCTGTCATTCCCAGCAGCAGCTGCATCGTAATAAATTTACATTTTGCAAAAAAGAAAACTTAATCCTATACAGTAATGAAGTGAGGATTAGGAACATATTTGCTCTGCATGATTTTATTAAAGCTTGAACAACACGCATGAACTTCTGGAGCTTCATGTGACCTTTTGGAGCTTAATATGTGATCAAACTTTATGGTGTTTTATCATTTGTATCAAGTGTGTTCCTTATGAAACTAACGTCGTGTTTCCACTGAAACAAAACTTTATAGTGACTTTCTAATGTTTATGTAAAAAAAAATAAAAAAATAAAAAGTAATTTCAACTCGTAATATTTAACATTAAATGTTGTACAGAAAGTTTTAATTTTGTCACGTGATTTCTGAGGACAAAATGGCAGAGAATCAACGCTGTCTTTGAAAATAGTTTTACACAAGTATTTCCTTATTTAACATCTTCTGTGAGAGAAGTGGATGGTGGGATGACTCTATTCTCACCCTCCGTGCCGGTGCTCACTTCATTGATTGCATTTAGACACTTAGGGTATGGATTGGAGTTGGGGTGGAGGGGAAACTGG
>JARVGV010000474.1:15069581-15089871 GCA_031762435.1 Hypsolebias longignatus
TGCTGTGGTGACCCTTGAAGGGGAAACAGCTGACAGAAGAGGACAAGAGTAAAAATAATGTGTTCTTTAGTTACAGGCATGACCAATTCAATTTTTTCATCATAAAACTTGTTTTTTTTAACGGTCTGTAAATGTGCAGCAACACTTGTCCATATTAATACAAGCAGCATCTTGTGGAGAAAATAATATTAGGGGGTTATGTTTCATGTTTCAGTGAAACATGTAATATCGCATTCCTGCTATTCCCTGCTGAGTCTTTAATGGTGCTCCAAGCCAGTCCGTTTTATTTGCCAGCATGTTTCCCATGACAAATGAGGAGGATGTTGTCCAACTCGCTCCTGGTTCTCCTTTTGTAGCTTCAGTTCTTCATTAACTTCGTTTGGAGTCTCGTTCTTTAGAAGTCCTGAAAAGTTCAAACCTGTAAAGTCCTGAAAAGTTCAAACCTGTAAAAATGTTCAAAAGTGAAAAACAAAATGAGCAAATACATGCAGTCACGTGAAAAACTAAAGATCTGTCAGTTGTTGTTTATGTGACAAAGCACATTTTAAAAACTATTCTTCTAATAAAAATAATAATGATAGTCATAATATGACTGTGTGAACACTGATCGGTAACGTCTGACCTTTCAGTGATTCTTTTACAAGAGACTTTTTTTTTTTAACAAAAAATGATAACAGTGGACAACAAAGACAACAAAATACAATCATAAAAGAAAGCATGTCAATTAAGAATAAATTAAAGAAAAATGTGGGTAGTGACAGAAAGAATAAGATTGTGGATACAGGAGGCTGAAATGAGTTTCCTCTGCAGGGTATGTGGACTCTCCCTTAGAGATATGGTGAGAAGTTCAGTTATCAGGAGAGACTTGGAGTAGAACTGCTGCTGCTCCACATCAAGAGTGGCCTCAGGCGTGTCAGACTGGGAAGAGACCCCGGGGGAAGACCCAAGACACTCTGGAGAGGCTGTCTCTCAGTTGGCCTGGGAACTCCTTGGGGTTCCCACAGAAGAGCCATCAGAGGTACAACACAGGTTGAACAACTAAGTTAGGGAGGTCAGACTGAGATGGTTTGGACATGTCCAGAGGGACAGTGGGTATATTGGTAGAAGGATGTTAGAAATGCAGCTGCCAGGAAAAAGACAGAGGAAGGCAAAAGAGATGTATGGATGCAGTTAGAGGACATGAAGGTATTTGGAGTGAGGACAGAGAAACTCAAGTGGAGTGAGGGTGAAACGTTTCTATTAAAGAAACTGTCCAGATGACCTGATTGAGAATTATTGGATTTGGTACCTGGATTATTGAAATTTCTTAAACTCAAAGTTTATTATCTCAAATATAATATTTAAGAGAAGGGGGGGGGGGGGGCAGATGGATTAGAAATGTTGGCTAATTGACAAGCATGTACAGCACTCAATACTTATTTTGGGCTCCTTTTATGTTGGATTACTGCAATAATGCAGTGTGGCATGGAGTCCATCAGTCTGTGGCACTGCTCAGGTGTAATGAGAGCCCAGGTTGCTCTGATAGTGGCCTTTAGCTCTTCTGAGTTGTCTGGCATATCACATCTTCCTCTTTGCTGTACCTCAATTTTTCTATGGGGTTAAGGTCAGGTGAGTTTGCTGGCCAATTGGAACAGGGATACCATGGTCCTTAAACCAGGTACTGGTGGCCTTGGCACTGTGTGCAGGTTCCAAGTCCTGTTGGAAAATTTAACTCTGCATCTCTGTAAAGTTGATCAGCAGCAGGAAGCATTTATTGCTCTTAAAACTTCCTGGGAGACTGCTGCGTTGACCTTGGACCTCAGAAAACAAAGTGGACCAACACCAGCAGATGACATCCACTCTTTGTGAACCTCCCTCACATTTTGGAATGGGTTTTGTTTCACCATCCCCTCCAGGGTGTAGTTATCCCTATTGTCTGTACACTCTTTAACAATTAATCTTTTGTCTTGTCCAAAAGATTACTATTGATGGACACCTTGCACAAGGAGGGTGAGGTCAAGTCTGCAGTCTTCCCATGATTGTGTAGCCTACAGAACTAGACTGACTATTTTAAAGACCTTTGCAGGTGTTGCTGAACAGTGACACCAGTTGTCTTCAATATCGAACATTTTTTTGCAATATTCTAAACGTCTGCGATACTGAATTTGGGGTTATGTTGTTATAAAACAACATTAAACATTTGAAATCAGTCTATGTGCTATGAATGAATATAAATGTGTAACTTGAACATTATATTTTAATTTTTATATTTTAATTTTGATAGCATCTGGTATATATTGGCATAGGATGTCTAAAAGATGCAGGACTACATTCTCAGTCATGACCAACCTCTTTTCCAGGTGACGGTCCAACTTATCGTGACGTTCTCATTGAATGCAACATCATCCCAGCACTGTTGGTTCACATCTCTCCAGACACTCCAGTAAGTTGGCGCTCTGCTTAAAACTGCTCAAAAATGTGCACTCAGTTACTTATTTAACCATATCAACCCACTAAGAGCCACAATTCACTGCACAAATGCCATCTTAATATTTCCTCTTGCATGATGGGAGGCATTGTAAGAACTTCTCCCCAACTGCCAAAGCATTGAGCTTTGTGGCTTGATGATTATTTCATGTCTAAGGTGCAAAATCAAACTGTTCAGGGGTGAGAAAACAAAACGTGGACTCAAGAAAAACTAAACTTGGATGGGCGTTGCAAATGTTTGAAAGTAATTTGCATAAATGTCACATTTACCCAGGATGTCTTTCCATGTGACAAAGTCTCATTGGGTGTAAAGCAGGGGTGTCTAATCCTGAGGCCACTGTCCTGCATGTTTTCTTTGCTCAAGCAAACTGATTTAAATGTGGGCGATATCAGGCTTCTGCGAAACACGTTAATTTAACCACTGAATCTGGTGTTGGAGCACAGAAACGAGTAAAGCATGCAGGATGGTGGCCCTCAAGCACCAGGACTGGAAATCCCTGGTTTATAGGATCAAGAAACCAGAATATTGCATATAGAATCAGAATATTGTGTACTATGCAATGAATCAATTTTTATAAAGTGCAGCTCAAAATAAAAGTGCAACATGCATATATATGTTGGTCAATATTAAAAGTAGCCTGAACAACTTTGTCTTAATGAATTGAACTGTTAACCATTAAAGATAATCTAACCTTCAGTGTTTTTACAAAATATATGTAGGATCTTAAACTGAGTTCATGCATAAAATGCTTTACTTGTCTAATGAACTTCTTGCCAAACTGGATAAAAACCAGTGTCATGAATAAATACCAACATGCAGTGTTAATGACTGCTTTTAATAATCACTGAATTAAAACATGAATCCATGAAACTGTCAAAATATGGCTGGAGTTATGAAACCTTATGGTATGAGATCTTTAAAAAATGTATGTAGTTCCTGGGAGTTTCAGTTTTTGGCTTAGAAACTTGATCTGAGCAGAAATGACTCTGGCTAAAAAGATGAGAAAGCATTTATGAGTCTGTTAGAACTAGCTTTCATTTCCCCTCAGTGGTGTAACAGTTTTGACATTCCCTCTGACGTCATTCGTTGGGGCCACTTTTTTTTTGTGTCTCAAAGCACATTGAGACCACAGTGGAGCGGACATATGCACAGAAGAGGAAGTGACAATAAAAAGCTCAAACAAACAGAAACCTGTGGGATTCTCTAGCACAGGTCACTCCAGGCCTTGATGGCCAGTGCCCTGCAATTTTTAGATGAGTCTGTGATGCCACACAGCTGAATCAAATAAGATAATTAGCAGGACTTTGGAGAACTTGACTGCACTGAGAAGCTAATTCAGTCGTATGATGCAGCTGTGTGGCATCAGACACATCTACAAGTTGCAGGACTCCGGCCCTCGAGGCCTGGAGTTTGACACCCCTGCAAACGTGTTGAATTTGAAACAATTCCCTCTAATTGCAGGTTGGGTACTTGCGCAACCTGACATGGACGTTGTCTAACCTCTGTCGATACAAAGACCCATATCCACCTTTGTCTGCAGTCCGCCAGGTGTGTTTGTGTATTTATGAAGTGAGGGGTTTCAATTTTCAGCCTGAAATGTTGGCGTACTAACAAAATGCTGCACCTGTAATTCTTTCAGCTGCTTCCTCCTTTGATCCAGCTGATCCATCTCAGTGACAAGGACATCTTGTGTGATGCATGCTGGGCGTTCTCTTACCTGACGGGTAGCAGCAACGATCGCATTGAAGTTGTCGTAAAAACTGGCATTGTTCCTCGACTGGTGGAGCTCATGAGCCACAAAGAGTTTTGTGTTCTGGTACGATAATTGTACAATAATGTCACATACTTGCGATCACAAGAACTGGAGGGTTATCACTGACGCAAATGTTTGAAGATAGTTGACTCAAATGTGCAAGACGATGAACAAATCTTCAGTTTCATGGAACTGTGTCCAAGCCTTGTGACCATTTTTGAATCGGCCAGTATTTGAAAATTGTGTGCATGGCTTGCAAAACTATTTTTGGCCACTTTTTTTTATTTTTAAGGTTCCTCTTGCAGTGTTCTGTGCTAATCTCACTTTCAGATCCCAGCCCTCCGTGCCATTGGAAACGTCGTGAGTGGTTCAGATCTGCACACTCAGACAGCAATCAATGCAGGAGTTCTCAACGTCTTGCCACAGTTGTTGAGGCACAATAAACCCAACGTGCAGAAGGAAGCGGCATGGGCTCTGTCAAACATCGCAGCAGGACACTGTAAACAGATCCAGCAGCTCATCACCTGTGGTTTGCTTCATCCTCTTGTGGAAGTGCTGAGAAATGTAAGTAGTTAAACGTTTGTTGCTCCTGAAATGGTTTGGCAAAAACTCTGATGCCAATCAAAGCTGAGTTTCTTTTTTTTTTTTTTTTTTTTTTTTTATTGCAGGGAGACTTCAAAACTCAGAGGGAAGCCGTGTGGGCAGTGACAAACATCACCAGTGGGGGAACTGCAGAGCAGCTGGTCCAGTTGGTGCAGAGTGGAGCCCTGGAAGCTATAATAAACCTGCTGCGAGTCAAAGATGCCAAAGTCATTTTAATAATTCTGGAAGCTATAAACAATATGTTCAAGGTGAGGGGAAACTTCAGTTGTAAAATATTTACCCAATATCAAAACAAAATAATTGTACAAATTAATGCATAAAGCTAAATGAAAGTGTTTCCTGAAGGCTGCAAAGACTCTTGGTGAGTCTGAGTCAGAGAAACTGAGTGCATTGATTGAAGAGCTGGGAGGACTGGAACAGATTGAGATGCTGCAGAACCATGAAAATAATGCAGTGTACCAGACTGCACTAAACCTGATGGAGGAACACTTCAGTCTCGTGAGTCTATTTACACTTGCAATCTGTTTCGTTGTATTGATTACTCAAAAGTATTGTGTGTTTGCATTTATGAAATCTACAGATTTTATATTTTTCTTAGGGTGACTGTGATGGAGTCCAGGTCAACTCTAGCCGAAACCCATTTCTGCTTCAGACCTGTACATTCCAATTTTAAACTTGGATTTTTTTAAAATTTTTTAGTTCATGTGGTACTTGATACTAGTATGAATTTTATTAGTGACTGTCATATGTCAAGCTGTATACTGTAAATGTACTTTTTATACACTTAACTAATATGAATATAAATAAAGTGTTTATGAACTTTTGTATTTGTAAGTCATGTCTTACCTGAGGAAAAAGAGTTGGTAGGTTTTATGTTTGTAGAGACGTTTGGGCCAAAATGCTGCTCAATGTGGAAATTGCTGTTTGGCCACTACGTGCATGCCCACCGTGTCACCCCAGAAACATTAATGCATTTAAAAACAAATGGTAATATCCAAAATATGAACTATGAAAAATATTAACTAAATACACTACACACTAATGGCATACAAACATTACTTCAAACAGCAGCAGGAACGCGTGTGTGTGAGCAGATGAGCACGAATCAGATCAGCAACATGTTATGTATTTTTTCCTCCTCCCCCCCCCCCCAGTGATTATTCTAGGGGTGATTCATGAGTCTTAACAGCCTCAGGGTAGAAGATGTTCCTCAGCCTAGTGGTTCTACACTTTATGCTCAACATCCTTCCTGAGGGGAGTGGGGCAAAAAGTGTGCTGGGTGAGTGGAGTCATCTTCTGCATCTGGAGGCATGAATGCTTGATTGAGAGGCTGACTCAAACATTCTTCTGTGCAGCCTTAACTACTCGCAAAGTTTGTTTTCTGCAGCCTTATTCCACACAATGTTGGAGCACAGGATGCTCTCCACTGCACACCTGTAGGAGGTGAGGACTGAGCTTCCCAGATCAGCTTGTCTCAGCCGTCTGAGTCATGAGTCTCTGAGCTTTCTTGATCAGGCTGGTGGTGTTGACCCAGCTGAGTTTATTCAGGTGTACACCAAAGTACTTGTCACTGCAGATCCTCTTATGTTCAGGGGTGTATATAGGTGTGTTGTCCACAATCTCTTTGTCTTCACATTGATGTGAAGGTTATTCTCCTTTCCACCTCCTGCCTATAGCTGGACTCATTAATTGTGATGCATCCCACCACTGCTGTATCTGCAAACTTTACAAGACAGCCTGGACAGGTGGCTGCACAATCATACGTGAGCAGTAAACAGGAGAGGGCTCAACACACATCCTTGAGAGCCAGTGCTGAGGGTTATGATGGAGAAGTTGTGGATCCTCACTGATTGTGGTCTATTAAGTCTAGTACTCAGTTGCAAAGGGGCTTAGTGCAGATTTCATTTTCCAACAGCCAGGACTTGTCACCTGCACACACAGTGCCAAAACTACCAATACCTGGTTTAAGGAGCACGGTGTCACCGTTAATTGGCCAGAACACTTGTCTGACTGTAACCCCATAATAAATTAAAAAAAAAAATCTGGTATTGTGAAGAGGAAGATGTACCACAATTCAGATGAGCTGAAGGTCACTATCAGAGCAACCTGGGCTCTCATAACACCTGAGCAGTGCCACAGACTGATCAACTCATGCCATGTCACATTGCTGCAGTAATCCTGGCAAAAGGAACCCCTACTAAGTATTGATGCTTTACATGTTCATACTTATCATTCACATTTTTCAGTTGGTCAACATTTCTAAAAATCCCTTTATTTTTTAATTGGTCTTAAGTAATATTCTAATTTTCTGAGATACTGAATTTGGGGTTTTCATTAGTTGTTTATAATCAACTTAAAAATAAAAAATTGAAATATATCAGTCTGTGTGTAATGAAGATATACAAGTTTCACTTTGTGAATGGAATTACTGAAATCAACTCCTTCATGATCTAATTTTATGACCAGCACCTGTAGTTGTGGCTACAGATTCTATTCAGAATTAAGTGCATTTTTTTCTTAACAGTCAAGCTGTTTGGAGCAGCATCGATTTAAATGTAGTTCCGCAGACTTCCCTAAACTGAAACCAAAGTTACTGTAATGAGAACTACAATTATCGTACTTTTGTGGTTCTATTTAAAATATCCAGGATTTTGCTCCTTTGTTGGTTGCGGTTTATCAGTAACATGTTGCGGTTTGAAGTATTAGCACAAATTAAAAGTTCTGCATATATTTGACTGTCAGAAGGGTGAACTTTTTTTTTACATTTATTTCAATTTAAACTTCTTGGACCTGTGTCCTCATAAGGACAGTGTTTTTCCATGTGTCATATTCCAACATGTTTGTTCAGGGCAAATTTTTATTTTATCTTTTGTCAGTGCTCAAATTATTTTTTTTTGGATTGCCGAGTTTCTGCTTGACAAAATAGCCAGGGAAATAAATTAAAAAAAAAAAAAAAAATGCTGATCCAGTTAATGAGTTGGAGGCACTTGTTAAAACAGCTTTATTTTACCGGAAAAAACTACATAAACTCATTTACAGGAGTGTCCAGGCCAAAAACTCTTGAAAAGGAGTCCTCGTGACTCAATGAGACCAACCTGTATAAATCAAGGTTGAACAAATGGAGAAAAAAATGTGACCTTGAGAATGTGGCTTGTGACCAACCCCTTGGGATTTCAACCTGATGTTGGTTTCAATACTCTTAAACATTTTTTAACAAAACAATTTTTAGAACCGGCTGAGTTTGATCCCGTTAAGCTGATTAATTTCCTTTTTGATGTGTAAATTTGTATAAAAAATTACTAGTACAGTTTAAAATGGCAAGCTAAAATTAACACGATTCACACTTTTGCAACTAAAACAAGACCATAATAAGTTTGTGTTGAACATTTTGACACTACAAGACAATTTGTTTTAAAGGCATATATTAAATCTAAAAGTTTCCACGAGCAGGGAAATTAAGGGCCTTTCCATTCAAATGAACTGAAATTCACGAGTATTACACCAGAATGGTATTCTGTGTTTCAGTTTAGAAATTTCACAAAATCGAAAAGATTACAAGTTAAAGGTGCATAAAGAGATTACCCTTTTTAAATGTATTTTAGGACAGCAACAGTGTAACTTTTTACTTAGTCAAAAAAAAAAATAATAATTTAAATATCTGAATACATTTTAGCCATGTCAGCATTTTTTTTTTCTGCAGATAACTAAAATTCTCAGTTTTCACGAAACCAAAAAAAAAAAAAAAAAAAAAAAAAAAAACGATGACTAAAAAGTGTGTTTTTATAATTTGGACAGATGCTTCACAAGAACTTAACTTCCACATTTCTGTCTGCCTGAAATTAGTGGTAAATATGAGGTGGTGTGGTGGAGGTGGGGTCTGTGTCTAGTCCCCTCAGCAGCTTGGATATAAGAGCAGCTGACTGCAACATCTGGATCACGCTCACCTTCACTCACAGCCAAAACATCAGCAGATCAGCTCCTGGTATGGTGAATATTTTTATTTTTAAGCTTTGTTTTCAAATCTGTAGCTCAGATTTTATAGAAAATATTTGTGGTTGTGATTGGTTGAAATTACACTTCTGATAAAAGAATGCTCCTGTGTTGAAGTAAAACCTGCTTTCCCACCATTAGCCCTCAGACATGAAGCTGACATTTCTCCTCTGCTGCCTTTTTGTGAAGATGAGGCCTCTGACTGCAAAAATGGTAAGAATCCACTTTAATGAGAACTTTAATGTATGAGATGTATAAAAATGTTTGAATTTTATACAACTCAAATGTGTTTTTAAAATTAAAATGGGGCAACAGATTTTTTATTTTTTTTTTAAACTCGTGACAAAATAAAAACCCCATAATACTGGTAATCAACTCCCAATAATGTTAAGACTAAAATAGGGTTATTATCAATTGATTTTTTTTTAAACAAGTTTCAGTGAGTGAGGCAAAAACATTTTTCATGACTATAGCATCCTTCTGTATCGTTTTGTTTAATATCAAACCATGAAAAATTATAAACATATTTGCTTTAAGAATACATTTGAACTTTATTGATTTAAAATTAAAATATATGTAATGACATCTTATTTTTAATTGTAGTACTGTTTGACAGTTTCTTGGTTTTAGCCGAGGTCACATTTTCATGTGATTATCAGGTTTTCATTGTGCATCAATTAGAAATCACCATTATTCTCTATATTTTAGGTTGAAGTTATGATTTTGCAAGTTTTTATTCATTCTAGGTGACATTTCACATCAATGTTGGTGTTTTTGGTCATGAGCACATCTCAGGTGAAAACATGACTAATAACTAACGGCACCTGGGTCTAAAAGATACTCTGCCTGACAATATTCCAAATATTGTTCCAAAATAAATCACAACTAGGAAATATTTAATATTTTGCTAAGAATGCTTTGTAGAATAGTTTTAGAACACATCAAGAGTCCAGACTTTATGATGCAACTTTTTATGACTTCTTTTTGGTGGTTCCCATTATGCTACATGCCACCATCACTGCAATAATCTATTTTTTTTAATTAACTATTGTATTAGTTTATATTGTACAGCTCACTTCTCAGCTGTACAGCTCATTTTACAATATGTTTGCTTTCTATATTCTAAATAAAGAGCTAATATTCCATGAAGGGATGACTGCCAGAATTTAAAACTAAACTCATCTTTAGATGAAAAGGCAGAGCTGTAGCTGTTGGTAAACTTAATAAAATAAAAGTAAAGGCATTTTGAGGAGTCTCGTGCACAAGATCACACTCAACGTATGTGTCACTGATTCGGCTATTAGCTATTATCAGAATTTTAGCCGGTTTTGTTTTCTAAGGTCATTTGGCTGTGGCAGCCATCTTGTATTGCGTAAGCGCCATAAATTAATCAGTTGTAGAGGTACATCAAAAGAACGTTTTGATAAAATCCATCCAGTAGCAACATGACTCCAAACAACACAAAATATTTGATTAAAACTTTATCATTAACCATCTGTTAGTGCTTCAAGTATAGTTTGTAGATCAGGCTCAGCTACTACCACACCAAAGTTTAGATCAGTGTCTGTAAAAGCTGACTTATAGTCTTTGTTTTGAAGGCAGTTGGCTTTGGTAGCCACCTAGACTGTGTCCACATGCTTCGTTATAGATGTTTAAAAAATAGTTTTTGTAAGTTTCAGACGGTGGGTGACAAACTTGATCAGAATACAGATCCCACAGTTTGCTGAAAATACCAAATAAACTGCATTCCCTCACTTGTAGACTCCTCTTGATCCTGCTCTGTTAACATTTCACATTATTGTTCTTCTACAGTTGCCTGAGCAGAAGACTGTCCCCAGCAATGCTTCTGATCTTCAACAAATGGACATCAAGATGTTCTTGCGACATGGAGCTAAACATTTAGCCTCTGGAGATCTTGTAACGTCCCAGAACGTCTTGGTCCAGCCAGCTGTACAGAAACCCAGCGGTCCTTCATTGAATTCCTCCGTTCAGCTTCCCTCATCTCTGCAGCTCACTATACCTCTGAGTTTATCTCCTGACTCTGTTGACGATATGTATTATGGCTGCTCTGAGAAGATGCTCATCAAGGTGAAGCGCCTCTTACCAAGGAGCACCAGGGAAGGTCTGCACACCACACAAACCAGACTTTGCGCCCTCAGAGCCATGCGTAATAAGGATTTTTACGATGCGCTGTCCTTGAATCACTTCAAGGCTCTGTGTGCCTACACAGCATGGTCCCACGCCGATCTAAACCGAGCCGTTCGCACAGGGAAGGGCTCTTACAGGACGTCTTTTGAATTTCACGCACTGCACTTCCTGCTCTCTGACGCCATCAGGATCCTGAAAGTCAACCAAAGGAGCTGCTACACGACCTTTAGACGAAGCAGGCTGCTGTTCATCGGTAAACCTGGTCAAACCATGCGCTTCGGCTCCTTCGCTTCGAGTTCTCTAAGCAAAGAGCTGAGACAGTTTGGACAGAAGACTTGCTTTGAAATACACACATGTTTTGGGGCTTATCTGAAGTCTTACTCTGAGTTTGATGAGGATGAAGTACTGATCCCGCCATACGAGATGTTTAAAATAGTCTCTGCAGACATGTCAGGGGCGAATCACTTACACTGTGATGTTCTATACACGCTGGAAACGGCTGGGATTTACAGTAATCTCAACTGTCAGGTTGTACAACAAGTAAAATATTAACAAGTAAACTTTAAGACGCATCTGTTAATGAACATGAAGTCTTCATTGTCAATTAATTTTGAGACTTTCCCCTCATTTTCAAAGTTTTGTAGTTTTGATAACCATATACATTTACTTTCAAACCATTTTTAAATTAGTTTGATTTGTATTTTTTACCCCTCCAGCAAGTTTCCAAATGCAAATGCCTCATGTGGAATCATCTCCAGACCTTTTACCGTACACTGATATAGAAATGCATCAATATCCCAAATCAATTAAAAAAAAGGCAATTTAAAGTTAGGTCTCATTCTATGCATTTTGATTCCGCATACACACTTTATTTTCTTGTTTTTACTTTCCTGTACATTTTTCTACCTAACCTTGAATACTTTCTGCTACTTTAGCCACTCCTCTTATCAAAATGTTGAACTATTGCAGATTTTTGTACTTTTCTAAATATTTAACTATTTTTAAATAAATTCCTCATAGAAATACACTGATCTATTGAATTCCTTCAAAACAGTGCCCCAGCATGCTTTATTTGTTTTATAATTATGCTTTTAGCTTTTACCCCGTCTCTTTGCTTATCCGTTCAACCTTTATTTATACAGGTGAGTCACAAGGACTCGTTTACAAGTGCTTTAGACAAACCACAGATAAGGTACACACAATAAAAATCAACCATAAAATGCATATAAAATAAAAAGTAAATAAGTAGTGATATAAAACAATAAAATCAAGCTACAATATAAAACGGTAAAATACTAAAAACTGGAACATGTCGGGTTTTTTCCCTCCAATGAACTTAACAGCTGTTTAATTTCCCTGAGATCAAAGTTGATGGCTTTAGGTTTTTATTTTTTTGGCAAGGTGTTCCAAGTTACAGGAGCAGAGAAAGAAAAGGCCTTTTTGTCAAGTTCAGTCAATACTGAGGGAACACTAATGATGGCTTGAAAACGCACACTGTAACTGCACTGACGATGTGACATGTAGATGTATGAAGGCAGCTGACCAAGGAGTGATTTAAAGGTGAAAATGGACCAGTGCGAGAGCCTACATATACAGACCCTTTCCAAAAAATTAGAAATCATGGAAAAGTTTAACTTCTATAATTCCATTCAAAAAGTTGATCTTTAATAGATGATAGATTCAGGGCCCACACTTTAAACAGTCAAGTATTTATTTGTTTATTTTTACATAATTTGGGCTTCCAGCTCATGAAACCCACAAAAACAGGATTTCAAAAAATTAGGTGACCAGAGTTAAGATCTATTTCTGAAAAAGAAACCCAATTTTAATTTTCCTAGAAAGAGGCGAGCCAAGTCTGATCAGGGTCTCTCCACGAGAGTGGAGCAGCTGTCTGCAGAGTTGGCGGAGATGAAGTCCCTTTTTCAGGCATGCCAAACCAGGGGCAGCAACTGGACTCTCCTCCCCACCCACGCCTGAGCTGGCTGCGGAGGAAGATGTGTTATCCTTGGCGGAACAGTCATCTCAAGTCTCAGGGACTGGTTCACTTTCTTTGTCCCGGACGGACGCAGCACTTCAGGCCTTTGCACTGATGATGTGGGAACTTGGGCATGTGATGTCCTTCTTGGTCCAGGCTCGCTAACAGGTCTGGTCAGCGCAGTCAGCTCTGACTGAGTCATCTCGTAGAATCCTTCATAATGTCCCAGTGGTGCTGGGGGAGTTATTTGGTTCAGCTGCCTTGGAAGCACTGGAATTGATGAGGCAGCAGCTTTCGAGCCTTAGCAGGGTGATGTCCCCTCCACCTCCTTGGTGCCCGTCGGCTGATCCTAGTATTCGGCTGCTGCCTCGGGGTCGTAATCACCTAAGGGGTCTTTTCCCTCGTGTGGGTCAGCAAAGACCCAACTGGGGTTTTCGTGAGTCGGTCCACCAACCAGCTGTGCAGGTTCAGACCAGGGACTCTGGCTGCCACATCAACCACCAGGGAGGCACCAGGTCAGCACAACTTCTGAGTATGTCCAGGGAGTTCCTGGAATGGGCCTTCCCTCTTATGTCCACCCTGCGGGTGGCATACTTACCAGGGCAACACAATCAGGCCACAGATTTTCTCTCCCGCCAAGGGTCTGCTCTGGGAGAGTGGTCCCTTCACAGCGACATAGTGCAGATGATCTGGGACCGTTTTGGTCAAGCAGAGGTAGACCAGTTTGCAACGAGGGAGTCGACTCAGTGTCCCCTATGGTACTCTCAAGGGGGCATTGGGAACACTGGGCCAGGACGCGCTGGCTCAGCCTTGGCCATGGGTCCTTCTATTTGCCTTTCCACCCATTTCTCTAATTTGGCCAACCCTTCAGAGTCCTCGAGGAGGACCACAGGATGCTACTGGTGGCCCCATATTGGCCAGCAGGACCATGGTCCCCACTGCTATGGAGTCTATGTCAGGGCATCCTACGGTGTCTTCCGACCAGGAGGGACTTGCGTCTCAGTTGGGGACTGATATGGCACCCAAATCTTCAACATCTTCAGCTGTGGCCACTGCGAGACTAGGATGCGGCTGACTGGAGTTTTGAGCCCCGTCGGACGCACCATCTTGGGCGCCAGGGCGCACTCTACTTGTCAGCAGTACGAAAACAGGTGGCGTCTGTTTTCAAAATGGTGTTCTAATCAGTGAGGATCCAGTCTCCTGTACAGTACCCACCATTCTGGAGTTTCTCCAGTCTCTCCTTCATAAGGGTCGCTCTCCTTCGACTCTTGAAGTCTATGTAGCGGCAATATCATCTAATCGCGCCGGCATCAATAGCTGTACGGTGGGGAGTTATAATCTAGTCTCTCTCTTTCTGCATGATGGTTGTAGGTTGCACCCGCCAACAGCTACACAAGCACCAGGTTGGGATCTGCCCTCGGTTCTCGATGCCCTCTGGTGATCATCTGGGATTCATAGAACCGTAGTATGCAACTTTCATTTTATCAGCACTTCACTAGTTTGAGATGGACCAATTACAGTATGACAGAATGACGTCAAATGCAGACTGTAAAAGCTGGAAAAACCTTAGCAACTGATTTAGCTCAACAAACAATTGCATTGTCGGCATAGAAAAATGTGAGGATGTCAGGAATGTTTTGACCTACATTACTTATATAGAAAGAGAGATAGAAAGATGTAAAGAGAGTGGGTCCTAAAACTGAGCCTTGTGGTACACCATTACTGACAGTTCAATAACGAGAAAATCCATTGTGCCGTATAGCTTTTAGCTGATGTTTTTTTTTTTTAATTTAGTGTTTAAAATAACAGTTTAATCTAGCAGTGAGTTTGAACAGGCGTAGAAAAAAACGAGCAACTTCAAATTTTAAACTTTATTGCAATAAAGCTCAGACCTTTTAAATCTTACAGAAACTAACAAACATTCAAACCATTTTAAGCTCATTTTTACATCCAAAAAAGCGTCTATACAAAAACAAATACAATTGTATCAAGTTCACCAGTGGACTGCAAAAAGTCTTAGCTGTTCTCAAACTGATATTTGTTTATAAAAGCCATCTTTCATCGTTGAATCCCACACACCTGAACACAAAAACTACTTCAACTTGGTTGAAAAATATTAAATTAAAAATGAAATTCTTTGGTTGCAACTTGTAAGTTAATTTTATAAAATGAGCAATACTATGGACATATATTTATATTTTTAAGATACTATAAATGTAAAAAAAAAAAAAAAAAAAAAAACCTGTAGGATTAAGGATGTGGATTAAATTTGACCAATACTTTTCATTTTTTGCCATTTAGCTAAATTTTGTTTTAAAACACCAACTACAGTAATTTCAAAGACCCTTATGCAAGGCTGTGTTTTTCAAGTTTCAACAAAGTTACCAGGACTTCCTTCTTTTGTGACAATTTGACAGTAAAACCTCATCAGGAAGTGGAGTAATAGAGGATGGACCACCAAAAAAAAAAAAAAAAACCCTCAGCAAACATTTTTTCCAGAAACTGATTCAGGTAACGATGAGAACTTTTAGATTCTTTAAGGCTATGGAGTGTAAAACTGTTACACTGATGTCCAACCCTACGTAGAGTATATTTTACGAAATCTCAAGAGTCACTGAATAACAGATTAGTCTTCAGAGAAACTATGAAAAAAAAAATCTGACAATGTTTGCAGAACATAAGCATTAATAGACAGAAGGAAGGCAAGACTTAAATTTTGTTTTGGATAAATCAATCTCTGCATGGAGAAATGAATCTAACATGATTTAAGAATGCAGTGAAAATGAAGCTGAAAAAGAAGAGCCCATTAACACTAAAACCCGGTGATGGGTCTGTCATACTGCGGCATTGCCAGGGCTGTAACAGGATAGGTGTACAGTAACAGTTCAGTACTGATATTTTGAACAGGTGCAGTGAACTATTACACATTTTATGTAACTATATTTTGCTAACAGCCCCAATTGAAAAGAAGCAGAGAAAAATACAATCTTAAGACTCGACACTAATCATAGCCAGTTCAGAAAAATGCACAGAAACCTGAAGATGAACTTGATTCAAAACAGTGTGTGAAAAGCCCTGCAGCGTCTCTGTGATGCAGAGGGATAGACTATGGCAAGTAGTTATATAATCAATGCTTTGAAAGTGCTTTGGCAGTCCATTACTGTATTTACTTGACATCCCAGATATCGAGCCTCATTTTCTCACAGTAGAGTTTAGCTTATTGGGAACTTCTGAGTGTTTCACATTTTAATAATTTTGTATTTGCACATTTGAAAAATGTTATTCCTGATTCTTGTGAATTTTGCATGAAGTCAAATTATTGAAGCAAACACTTAAGTTTTGGTTTTATCTTTTTGCAATTTCTTTCTCAAGAGGGAATTTTCTCAAGTTGATCGTACTTTGTCACAAGGCCTGTCAGTTCTTTATACTTTAGCTTGGTGGGAAAAAAAGAGACTGTAAAACAAGGCTATTTTAAATGAATTTGCCAGTTCATTGCTTTACTTGACCCATTACACCCCTAAAAAAACACTGAAAGTAGCAAAATGGTGAAAGCTGAAGAGAACAGCTTTTGTTGTTTCACATGACCAAGTTACAGGTTGTTCTTTTTCCTCAGAACAGGGACTGGAAGACACCATCTGCCAGCTCAAAAGAACGGTTCAACAACGCTGATTGAGAGTGAACGGTTGTCTCTTTTGTTTCTATGGTCGTTTTCACACCTGATAATCCGGTAGACTCAGTTCGATTGGGGACCAATATTTGTTTACATTTTCAGCTGGTGTGGTTCACATTCACACTGCACTGAGTTACCGGTAATTGAGCCAACCTGTTCCCCCCCTTCGCCTGTGGTGGCGCTGCACCAAAAACTACTGAAGGAAATGACACAAAAACCTCTGAAGAAGACACTTCTTCGTCTTCTGGAAATAAAAACAAAACCTGAGTGGCGTCAAATTTTAGGATTTGTTTTGTCATTTTTCAACAATGGACTCAGCATGAGCAGAAGGTGAAGCAGAAGATGAAGCAGAAGACCATGGAGAATGCTGTTTTTACACACAAGGCAGCTGACGACTTCGTATGAGGTAAGAGAAGCACGTTTGTTTGTCCTGCGCTGTAGTCCACTTCCTGTTTTTGAAGCAGTCTCTGGTCTGCTTGCATTCACACTGCATTAGTTCACTTCAACCCAACCGAGACCTAGGCTTTTAGGTGGACCAGAGTTCGCTTTTTTTTGGTCTGTACCAGAGTTCAATTGTGCATTCACACCTCCCCAAACGAACTGGATTTTCTAGACAAATGGACAAGAGTTTGATGAAAGTGGACTAAACAGGGTTGGAGTGAATGCCCCCTGTGTGTCCTTGCAACTGTCCAGGGTGTCTCTTGCCTCTTGCACAGTAATGGCTGGACATGGGTACCAGTGACGAAGGACAGGAAGAGGTGGGTAAAGATAATGGATGGAAACACTGATTTTTATTTTTTGAGGACCCACTAGTAAGCATGAAGAATTTGATTTTTCCTTGACATTAACCCATAAGATTCCCTAAAAAGCAGCTCATGCCTGAAACAGTTTATGATCACATGTGTAAAAATAAATAAAACATGTACTGGCATCTGTTTGGAAGTACATCAACTGCAACACAGCTTCAAGACATGTTCAGTTACATATTTATTTAGAGAGGCAAAAAAAATAAAATAAAATAGAAGAAATTTAACTGCTAATCAGTGAGAAACTGTCAAAAACTACAAGCCGACAGGGAAACACTTCTAAGTGGACATAAAGATTTTAAAGGCTTCATTGTTGACAAGCTGCAGCAAAATCAGTGAAAGATGTCAGTAAGTGTGTATGAGGTGCAGCTTATATTATTACAATTTATGGCATTTTTCAAAAACTTTATTTTTTTGCTCAAAACTTTTCCATTTAAAAAAGTGCATTTATTTTTTCTAAAGATGTTTGAAATCACTATAAGTCTGAATCTCTCTGCTCTCTAGAAGCACCACAGTTTGTTCCACCTGACCAGAGTTTGCAGCTGTGCGTGCGTGTGTTACATCTTCTCATAGGTAAGTTCATGCCCACAGGTGGTGCAGGTTTTCTTATAAAGGTCCTCCTCTGGGTCCACCACCTCTTCTGGTCCGTACTCATGCTGGTGAACGCTGGTGTTTTTGGTCCACATGCTGCTCCTCACCGCCCTGCGCAACTCTGACAAAAACACACACACTTAACGTCGCACAGTGTGGTCTGCGCTGAAAACGATTTCCTCAAACAGAAAACCAACCTTTGACCTTCTTGTTGAAGCGCTTTTGTTTCTGCACCTCTTTCTTTTCTTCCCTCCTCTCTCTGGCCTCCTCCAGCGCCTCTTCTGAACCCCAAACCTCCAAAGATCTTTTTACTACCTTGGGTTCGTACACATACACACAAACCAAATTAATATTTTATTCTGTGAGCAAGTTGAGATGAGATGCAACAGACTGAAACGTAAAACTTCCCTGGTTTAGTGTAAAATAAGTTGATTTACCAGGTTTCACATCACACTTCTTGATAAGGAGTATGTGGCATAGACATGTGGTTTAAAATACAGTGGTCCCTCGCTACTTCACGGTTCGATTTTCGCGGACTTGCTCTTTTGCAGTTTTTCAAAGTAAGATTGAATACGATGGGGGGAATTGTACACGACACATGATTGTCAACTTTAATATTACGTGATTGGAACACTACAGGATACTGTACAGTAAAACCTTTTCGAAAAAATAAATACTTCAGACAGGCACCAACATTTTGTTGTTTTCTTTCAATAAGCCTATACAGTATCACCACTCATAATGACAACATTTCCCAGAAGCCCCGTTGCCTGAACTGCTGAAATACTAGAGGGAAAGTTTTGATCTGATCGGAAAAAGTTCTGTTCTTTACAGTGCCCTTGGTGCCCAGCGGACACGTGAGGTCAAAACTTGTACTTGTTAACTTGGGCCTGTTTAATACACCTGCAAAAAAACAAAACAGTTTCTGTATGTGAAATTAAAATAAATAAATCAACCACTGCACAATGTGCAGTCTTGTTTGTTTGGGTTTCACGCACCATGGCATTCTGTTTAAGTGCCACAGAAACATTTGACATTTTCTGCTGTGGGGGGAATATGTGTGACAGATGTGCACCTGCATCTGGAGGTAGAGCTTCATATCCCCCCAGCGGGTGTTGTGGGGGTTTTTCGTCAGGATGAACGTGAGAGGAGGCTCTCTGTTGTTGAGGTCGCAGTTCTTCAGCAGGTAGCGCCGATGGGCCTCCGTTTTGGAGATCAGCTTGTGCTTATCCTCGATGTCTCTGAAAACAAGAAGTTTCTCCAACGATCAGCTGTCACGTTTCTTTTTTTTTTTTTTTTTAAACTACAGCTGAACAAGTTGCATGTGCCAGCTTGAAGCAACATCTGAGACAGAAAATGAAAAGATACTGCATTACGTTCATCCTGTAGTTAAAAGGCACACACATCTCTTGAAGAGGTGCTCATTGCCCACCGCCTTTCAAGCCAGAGATTTAACTAAAATATATTCAGCTGAGAAGGGACAGAGTAAAATAGTTTCTGTCAAACCTTGTAAATGACGAGAGGCTTGGTCTCTATGTTGTGAGATCTTAGCATTCATGCGCTAATTAGCATTATTATCATTAGGACAACTCTCAGCTGTAGCTACATAAATATTTAGCTCATATATGTTAAAATGGCTGAGTTAATGCAAAAAGTCATCAAATGATTACTCTGAAAATGCCATTAAAATCTAGCTAATGGTTCATAAGAAATTCTACTTACAGAAAGACAAGGATGTGAAGACATTGCATAACATATAGTGCTCAGAGTACGAGTTGGGGATGATGCTCAGCTACTACCACGTCAGTTTTTAGCTCAACATCTTTAAAACTGGCTGACTTACAGCTATTTTGTGTGGCTGTGGCAACCATCTTGTATTGGACTGACTCCAAAATTAATCAGTTGTAGATGTTCATTCACTGACTACTTCCTGAAAGTTTAAATAAAATCTGTCATACATGAGGTATGTTGCTAATAAACAGAGCTGAGTCAAATAGTTAATGGAAAAGTTTTGAAAACACATCTCAACCAATCTGTTTGCACTCAAAGTGTGTGTGGGAATGACTCTCAGCTACTACCACACTGAATTTCAGCTCAGTATCTGTAAATCTGACTGACTCGTAGCATTTGTGTTTGCTAAGGTTGCTTAGCGGTGGAATGTATTTTGAGCGATTTTAATCCAAAAGTTGTAGATGTACAGGAGGCCAAGATGGTGTAGAGGCAGGGCAGACGGCTTGGGACCCAAAAGACCCAGGTTCGATCCCCGGTCACTGCATCCCTTGTGGTG
>JARVGV010000474.1:15185063-15196502 GCA_031762435.1 Hypsolebias longignatus
GTTTCTACAATTTTTTTTGCTTTGTTTTGTTTTGATTTTTTGAATGTCCAGAGGACCAGACTTAGCTTTTTTAGATTAATTTTTGACTGTGTAACTTTACAAACGGCACCCCATAACAAACGTATTTGGCTTTTAGTTTACTTAAATAAACTTGTGTATAAGTTCAGACAAATGTGGCACTGCAGATTCAAAGAAACTGTCTTCTAGATGTTTCCTCAGCAGTCGATGGATAAGGAAAAACAGAACATGCTTGTCTTACCACAGCTCCCAGCCAGTAGGCAGCTCCCAGACTGGTAAAATCCCCCGGGCGTGTGCTCGTTCTTCCCGGCCCGAGTGCGATATTAAACAAACCCACCATGATCTGGACAGTCTGCAAAAACAAGACATCAAACCAAAGTCACGATGGTCTGAAAGCAGAGTGGAAGGTAAAGGTGTCTCCTCTGACCCCTCTCACCCCAACAGCTGCAGTCAAACAGGACTGGACCTCCTGTTGATGGGAAGAACTGCAGCAGAGGGACTTCAGGATCTGGCTCAGAGGTGGAAGCATGCTCCTACAGTCCACGACCAGAGTCTTTGTTTTAAATGACAGATGTTCACGGATCTGCATGCACCTGAAGCCGCAGGTGAATGTTCTTCTTTGGGTTGAAGGTTGAAACTCTTTGTTTTGTGAGGTTGGTGTTTGTGGAGGAGAGGCAGGCTCTGCAGGAATGTCCTAACGTCTCAGCAGCAGCAGAGCAAACAGAGTCAGCAGCCCTGCTCAACAAATCTATCAAATGCAAATATAGACGCATCAGAGCCGCGACGATTCAGTAACACAGCCAGAGTGGACCTGTCGTCTTCTACCTGAAGGTCTACCTCTGAAGCTGCTGCCAAAGTAAAAGCCTTCAGTTCAGTTTCAGCATGAATTCAGGTTATTGTGACTCAAACTAACAGGGCTCTTTGGTTTAACTCGACTTTCTCAATTCAAAAATTATTACTCGGTACTTCTGTCGAGTCTCGTCTTTACAGTCCTGAGCATTCGGTAGAACTTTACCTTTTCTCTTTTACTGCTCTGATCCCATCTCCCTCTGGCTCTGGAGACTTTTGGTATTGAATGATGAGTATTTTTATTATAGATGACGGTACAGAACATTAAATCAAAATATTTCATATGTTGACAGTTACTATGAGTTTAAAGATGTAACAAAACATCTTTAAAGCCATAAGGATGCACACGGCTCATTATTCGCCCGTAGACAATCTATAGCAGTGACCTTGTTTTAACGCTGACCTTGAATTGTGACCTTGATCTTGGAGCTGCGGTGATGAAAAGTGTACGTGACACTCTGTCTAGCGGTGATGCATGTGTGTGACGTTTTGTTACATTATCTTGAGCAGATCAGAAGAAGACAGACACCAAAATTAATTCAGCCTCAATTCAACGAATGAATAATAAATTTTTAATTCACTTAACGTCAAATACATGTAATACATCCCACCTTCAACGTGCACAAAGAAAGCACTAAAATCAAGAGCAGCAAAATGTAAAAAGGCCAGCTGTTAAACTTTAAGGGGATGCTTTGCTTTATACGTAGCTTGAACAATGTTTGGTTAAAATACATAAATTACATAACTAATATAGGTTTTAGTTCCTTTATTTAGAATTTTATGGCAAATGGTTGTAAACCAGCAAAACACAAACAGCACTAATGTGAGAAAAACATCCCTCATTTACCCAAATGCATGTAACAAACATCCATGATCTTTACCCGCTTCTTCCTTTTAGGTTCACGGGGGGTCACTGGTGCCCACATCCAGCCATCACTGTGTGAGAGGTGGGAGGACAGAGGGGGACACCTGGACCGGTCGCCGGGACAATCAAAACAATTCAAAGTCTACAGAAACGTTCAGTTCTGTGCAGAATACAACTAAAAGAGCAGGAAGCTGTCCGGATGAATACGACAGTGAAGCGACAGTCAGTGGGAGAAACGTGCAGGTGACTGGAAGATGTTTAGTCTGCAGGAATGGTGGTGACATCATCCAGCAGTGGTTTGAACTGTTCCGGGTCACAGGAGCTCTAAAAGGACAAACATCACGAGAGCAAGAACGACGTCAGCAAAATGAAAGACGAACATCACGAGAGACACGTTTAAACGCGGACAAGCTAGATTCCTGCAGCAGGAACTTCTGTAGAGATGCAGCTTCGGTCACAGACTTCACGTCTGTCGTTCATGGAGATTCTGACTGGAAGCAAAAGGACATGAAGAAATGAAGGTTTAAGATTTTGAACAGAACCGCGTAGAGGTTTCTGGTTTCTCAGTCATTGTGAGTGTTTTGATGGATTTCCCTGAGGATTTTTTTTTTAAAGGTGATTAATAATCTTCAGAAAAGTAATTTTGATGTTATTCTAAGCTTTATATTTCAAAACGGGTGGTTTGACTCCATTTTCCTTATTTTAATCAAATTTGCTTTAAAGTTCTGATCCTTCTGTTGATATAGAAGTATTTAAGAAGAGGTACTGTTATTGTTATTGTATTATTGTGATCCAATTAACTTTTTAAATTTCAAATTATAATCTTATTAATTCTTTTCTTTTGAAATCTCTGTTTGCAGTCTGAAGATGATGGCAGCTGAGTCTTCTTCATCCACCACATCACCTCCAGATAAGAAGTCTGTAATGACTGAACTTGTTTACTTGTCATATTTTCAAAATAAACATTTTGTAACTCTTCATTTTGGCCTTTTTTGTACCAAAAATTAACCGAACCGAACCCTCCTTGAAACTGAACCGAACCGGAATGTGATTTTAGCGTACCGTTACACACCTAGTTAATATATATTAATAAAGCTGCTGTCTGTGTCACGCTTTAACGAGTGCTAAACCAACAAAAACATGTAGTGAAGTGAGGAGCAAGTGTCTCTTCCTCCATTCACTCATATTTGCTACTCAATGTTCTCGTGCATCAGTTGTGTTTGCCCTTTGAAGTTATACAGAATACCATAGAGTTGCTGTAGTTGAGCAACGGGCAGGGTTTAATTGAGCTGGATCCTGCCGGAACAAGATCCGGGAAGTCTCTTATTTTGACAGAGTGCGTTCCAGCAACTCTCAGGCTCACTAAAAATAAAGTTATGAACTAATATGACTTCCTTGAACAAATAATTACATACATGTACTACTCATTTTGAACACATGGCTTCTTATATCACATACAATCATGTGCCAAATCAGGTGAAGCATTTCTGCCTCTACCCTTAAAAAAAATCTCCGCCCCTTAAAGGACAGATGTGATTCTTGACCTGCCGTTGTGTATCTGTTCCTCTCAAACCCAGCCGGTCGAAGCAGATGGCCGCTTGTCCTGAGCCTGGTTCTGCTAAAGGTTTCTTCCTAACGAGGGAATTTTTCCTTTCCACTGTTGCCTTCATGCTTGCTCAAGATGAGAGATCTGTAATGGAGTTAAATTCAAAGCAGTTTGCTCCTCAGATAAATAATGTTAAATTGTTGTTTTTATGCATGGATGTTTCAGTTCAGTGCCCTGAGATGACTTCTGTTGTGACTTGGCGCTACAGTATTGAAAATTTAATTGAATTCCCAAAGATTTTCACGTAAAAAGGAGTACTGTGTACCTTAGTAAAAGTACACAGTATAATGTTCTCTAATGAAGCACTGAGGTTGTAATAAGACTTAGAACTTCACCATCAAGACCAACAGCATTCTAAGGAAGAGACGGGTTTCCCCGAGTCTGTCTGTCTGCGGACCCATTATGCATCAGACAACATGACCTGTTCTGTTCTGATTGGGTAAAACTGTGACTCTGGTCCTATTTATTTGTTCAAAGCAGCTTCAATTTAATCCCTGTATCATCATTAGTTTGGATGCTTTAAACATGTCTCACCCCCACCCCCAATTTTTGCAAATGACAGAAAATGTTAATCCCTCCTGCCCTGACCAATTTTAAGACCTTTGAGTAACACATTTAAACCCAAATTACAACTTTTTAAATGAATGAGGATATTTTAAGGCCTTGATTTTAGATACGTGAATTAAATGTTTTTTTTAAGGGTGTGGCAAAACCCAGGCTTACTTTGTAGTAAATGTTAACATGTTACAGTGAACTGTGTACAGCACAGTGAGCCAACACCACCCTAGTCTATTTTATTGATGTTCAGAGGCACGCAGGACATTTCTACAAAAGCTGTTCAAATACCACACCTACATTTGAACTACTGTACTTTGTTTTAACAGAAAGTCACCGCCCAGCTAATTCTATAAACAACCTAAAATGTTCTTGGAAATTAAATGCTCGATTCTCCCTCTGGTGTATCATATTAATTGTCTAGAGGGCTGCAGTGTAGGGAGACAGATGGTCTATACAGTACAGTATTTGTTTTGCTATATCTGGAAATGGGTATCTAAATACTGTCAGTCCAGATAATGAACGTTTCATACCATACTGTTAATGGTACTAACGATCTATATAAATTATTGAACAACAAGTTGTTTTGAGCAAAATGATAGCTGGCAGCTGGTAGTATTAAAACAAATTAAAAAATGTTTTTAGACTAAGTGGCAGACACTTTTTATTAATTTTAGAGTTGAAAGAGCTGATTGTGTGGTCAGGAACTACAATGCAATTAATTACATTACAAGAATAGCAGAACAACAATGGCAGTGTTTGTTATTCCAAAGAGAATTCAATTTTATATCCACACAAATATATTTTTTGTTTCACTATAATCTCTATGCCAGTCATTAACATCAGTGGAGTATTTTTGCTCTGGTCACCAAGCCATCATAAGAGTTAGTAGTGGTTCTTGAGGTATTTTGTTAGCGAGACAGTAATGGACACACACACATGTATCACCTTTTATGGAGGTGGGCAATAATTAAAACTGAAAAGTGTACAAATATACATGATTTAGCCCATCTTCTACACACTGACAAGGTGACAGATTTTTATAATCAAGATTTATGCACGCAGATTTTTTTTTTTTTTTTTTGGCATTTAGTTCAGTTTTAAATACAATTTTTGTCCCAGTACTCTAAGATGTGCTTGTGCAAACTAAGAAATTGCCTTCATATAAACAAAGAGGACATTCCATAGCCTCAGACGAAACCTACCAGTTTCTCTGCCAGTTTGTCTGGTTCCCAGGTTAATAACAGGTGTGCCAAAAGCACCAGCTTCACGCACTCCACAGCTGCTGTTTCCAATCATGCAGCCAGCGTGACACACGAGCTGGATGAACTGCTCAAAAGGAATGTGCTTTATTGCCCTGAAGTTTGGATGCTGCTCAATGCCCTTCTTTCTCATGACACGGACCATCTCTTTGCTCCCTGTAAAAGAAGATAGTCACTGGGAGCTAGAGGCAGCAACACATATGTTATTAAACATGTCTGAAGTCTCTGAACAATTGCAGGGGGCATTAAAGTAGGTTTGACTATAAAAAAAAAAGTATATAAAAAAATAAAGACATAAAAGTAAACTCTAAAGAACAAGTTCCGTGCAATGCAAAATTATTCACCCATATTGGTAATTTTGTTTTTGTTTGTTTTGTCGTCCCACAACATTGGATTTTTTTAATTTAAGGCAATGATTCTACAAAATACTTCACAATTAAGCTTAATTCAAGACAAATGTTTTGAAATAATTAAAAATACATACAACTTAAATATGGTGTGTGCATATATATTAAGCTTCTGCTTAAAACCTCGAGCATAACTTCACAAAACTTGACAAAAGCCACATAATTTGTTAAACAGCAATGAGCTCCGAGCAAATTTTCTAAACCCGTTACATGATTTACACCTGTTGTAACAGTCCACAGGATCAACACCTGCTCAACAGCTTTAAATAGTAAGGCATACCACCAAGCAAGATACACCATGAAGACCAAGGACAATGGTGTGGAGTTGGGATATAAAAATATATTGAACATTCCACAAAGTAACAAAAAATTTAATACAGTATTCGAAAATGGAAAGATTATGTCATCCCAGAAAACCTGCTAAAAGAGGATTTTATCCAACAAAACTTACAGACCAAGTAAGGAGAGCATTAATCAAAGAAAACTCCAGGAATCCAAAGATAATCCTGGTGGGCCTGGGCAGCTTTTCTGCAGAGTTGGGGATATCTGACTCTGTGCACCATTTATTACTTATAGATTTTAATCAAATAAAAAAAATCCAATTACTGTAATCTTAAATTCTAGGCTGTAAAATAAGTAGAAAGATGAGAAAGGTTGATGAATATTTTTGCAAGTCCATGGAAGTATCTCTAACCTGCATCAATGTTAGGAAATAGAATGAGTGTCTTCTTGTTGAAGGAGATTAGTGCATCCAACATCAGTCCATAGAGCTTTATGGAGTGCTGGATGTCTGTGGTGACAGGATGCTGCAACGCCACAATATAGTCATTGTCCTGTACAGTGTCACCTAGAAAAGGAACAGAAATTATCATACATGACCTACTGTCTTAAACAGATAATAGTTAAAAGTAGTAATAAAAACGTTGTCCACCTGCCCGCCAACCTATCTATATGCATACCATATCATACCATAATAGGGATGCACAATATTGGATTTTTGGCCGACATCCGATATGTTAAAACTTATTTGACCAATAACCGATACAATACAGATTTTTTTTTCCCCTAGACCTACTTACAGAGACTACCGGTACACAGCTTTCTCTGCTGTGAAATTAAAATGCTACATTATTCTGCATGGCCTTTGTCAGTTTGGCCTGCTACCAAATGCAGATGCCAAAAAAGGGGTCTGAAAGTGCTGCAACACTTCAACTTGGATTGTTTAATGTCAAACTGCAGAAAGAAAAGCTTTGCAGAGAGTGGTGAAGGCTGCACAGAAGTCTGTTGGAGTCAGTCTCCCCACCATCACAGACATCTACACCTCTAGGTGCAGGAAGAGAGCCACCTGCATCATGAAGGACCCCACTCACCCAGCACATGCTTTTTACCCTGCTCCCCTCAGGCAGGAGTTTGTGGAGCATTAAGTGTAGAACCACTAGACTGAGGAACAGCTTCTACCCTGAATCCGTTAGACTCATGAATCCCTAACCAGGATTATCACCGTGAAAAAAAAAATCTCTGTAATGCCACTTTGATTGGTGATATGTGCTGTTGATTATCCATGCTGCTGATCTCGTGCTGCTGATTATTTCATTTCTTGCTGCTGTGTTCATTAGTACACATCTGCTCACACAGACTCATGTTCTTGCTGCTGTTGTTCGGCTATTGTTTTGCATTATTAGTGTTTATCCTTTTAGTGCACTGTTGGGCATTTCATTTCAGTGTATATCTTAGTTTATATCTTAGATCCTTATTTACGGTTTCTTTTTACACTTTATATTTTTGCTATTGTTGGACGTAACTGGGAACCTGTGTACATAATTTTGTTCCACCTCGTGTGCCACATGTGGTGAAATGACAATAAAAGTTAGTTTGATGTTAACTCTGGTCAAATTCAGGGCATTAAAAGAGCCTGAGCCTCGTGCATGTGTGGTTTCATGTGGACTTTGGTTTGTAGAAGCCACATTCCCCTCATAATGTGCATGTGCACAATTAGATAAATATGACTATTGTGATTTTTCTAGCATGCATCCTAAGAAGAACCCACATGAACTATTGGTGCTCAGTGTGTTGCCTTTACATTTTAGGGGGTGGGTTATAATTTTAAATAAACAAAAGCACATTTTTACAAATTCCAGTTTTCGAGTGTGTTTAATTTCTTCAAACTATAATGTCCTGCAGTTGGACTGTTTGGAAGATACTTATTTTGGCATTATTTTGTATTTTTTATTAGGTTCCTGCAATCTAAAGAGACAGAAAAGTTGGGGATAAAGCAGGAAAAAAGCTGCCCAGGTGTGAAACCATGACTCAGCAGTCGTTTGAGTCCCCCCCGTCTTTCAGCAGACTGGTTGTCCCACAACACAACACCCTTCTTTTTGTTTTATTTCAATCCTCTTTCTCGACATGGTTTTCAGTTCCGTCAGGCGTCTCCACAGGCCTTTCATCAACACCAAACATTAGACACTTGTTACCACTGATGAACCAAAGGGTAACTTTTCCTGGATGGAAAGATGAGCTTCACCACAGAAGTGCAAAAACTTCCTCTCACACGATCACTTCAAGCCTCAGACTCTCATGTCCACATTTCCCACTTTACAGCCAAAATACACATCTTGTTACAAAAATAGCTTTTGGATTTTAGAACCAATTCTCTAACCTAATACAGTTATTCTTTTCCTGTGTAAGTAATTTGTCTTATTAGTACAAGGCTTTAAAGTTAAACCTTATTAAAGATGTGTATTTTGTGCAGTTTTAACTCTGATATGTTCTTTGCATGTTGTTCTGGGTTTTAATGGCATATAACAATGTGTTAAAGGTGTAGGCATGAGATTAAATTTGTCATATTTATTTTGAAGGTCCCATTTGAATATTTGGTAAGTGGTCATCATCACCTGCTGCCTTGAGGGGAAGGTGGACAATGTTCATTCGCCTGCTTCAGTGTGATTTTATCTGTTGGCAAAATATCTCACAAATGAATGGACAGTTTTTAATGGAATTTGCAGAATATAATCACTGGGTAAGCATCTACAATTGATTAATTTTGGGAGTCAACTCCATTCAACATGGCTGTCAAAGCCAGCTGAACTTAGAAACCACAAAAATGGCTATAACTACAGATTTTACAGATATTGACCAAAAAAAAAAAAAAAAAAACAGGTGTGGAAGTAGCTGAGACAGATTCCCAACATATATTATAAATACTAACAGATTATGCAAGCGCTTTATTTAAATTGTTTGCCAATAACTACTTGCGGTCAACTTCCTGTCTGTTAGCAAAATAACTAAAGAATTGCAGGATGTACATTAATGAAAGATTCAGGAAATAATCAGTAGTGTACGTCTACAAATAATTAACTTTTGGATTCAACCTGATTCAAGATGGCCGCCACAACCAGCTGATTTGCGGAAACACAAAAAAATGGCTTGTTTGTTAAATTTTATAGGTATTGTGCTAAAATGTGGTGTGGTAGTGGTTATTTACAACACATACTCTTAGTGCTACTGTTTCTTAGCAAAATATGTCCTGCACCACTGGATAGATTTGAGTGAAACACTCAAAAAGTAATCACTGTTTTTGTTGTTTTATACCTGGATGACTGAGAAAACAAACTTTGTGTTAATCACTGGATGTTTAATGTTTTTAGGCAATACAGTTAAAAATGGCCACCACAGCTACTCAGCATTAGAAAACACAAAAATGAAAATAACACATAGATTGAGTGATAACAAAGTTAAATTTGATGTGGTAGTAGCTGAGAGTCATTCACAACACATACTCTGAGCGTGATACTTAGAGATTTAACAGAATAACATTACATTCAAGATTTGACCCAAATGGAAAAACTAATTTCTCAACTTGAGATGATTTTACTCAAAACCTCTGTCATGAAAGGCAGCAGACGATAAGGAATGCTGGGCCTTCCATCTTTAAAAAAGGAAACAAAATAAACATTTTCATTTTAAAACCCAGATTTATTCAAAAGCAAGAGGGAAGTTGGGGAACCATAAGGAAGCTCCCCATTTCCACCAGCACGGGCCAAGTTTTGATAACGCTGGTCTGATTCCAGCGCTGCGTGTTGGAGCTGCATCTTATCTTCTTCAGGCAGATTTTTCCTTCACCTCTCAGGAGTTCAGACTGTATGTGGCCTGGGGCGCATTCATCAGCTCAAACCAACATCTAGTTTTGGATGGGACCCTTCTGTACCGCCTGCAGCTCATCAGCACAGGATGAGCAGCGGACCCTGTAGGAGACAGCTCTTGCTCTGGGATTTCACATCTGAATGAGCTCTTTTCAAACAAAGCTGCGCACCTTTGGAAAGAAAACTGAGAGCTGCACATTCAGTTAATACTTTTATGTTTGTACACAAATAATGAGGCGAGAAAGAAATGAGCTGTGTTCAAACGATGAAATTTAGCACTAATGAAGTCACGGTAATTGAAAATTTTTGAATATTCTTGAAACGGAGCATCTGTGAGCTTCCCTTTTTTCATTTTTTTTATTTTTTATTTTACAAAACCAGATTTTCTGGTTCAGTCTGAGTTGGCAAAATGCCAAAATTGTACCTAAAACAAACACTATCCACTGTGTTTCCTGACATAACTTTATAACTACATCTCAGAGTGACTTTGAGCTTAACAGATTATTCCAACATGGCCTTAAATCTGATGCTAAAGCAGAAAAAAAAGAGCATTAAAGAACATGACTTTCATGATTTTATTTGTATTTTTGGTGAGATTTGACTTTATTGGAAGCTCGGCAGATGTCCTTGGGCTACACATTTTGTTTTGGAGATGCGAGAGAGAGAGAAAAACACTTGGGTATCACATATGTTGAAAGCAGAGACAGCCAAGCTTATCACCCTGCCAGCAGTTGACATGTAAAGCTGTGCAGTGACATGATACAAGTAGGGACGGTAATGATGGGGGCACATCGACCAGCTATGCTGCTAGTGTTTGTTTTGCAGCAAAACAAGCTCATTATGCTATTTTATTCAGGTTGCAGTTATCCTTTTGTTGTCCATGTAAACGCTGCTGTGTGAGACTTCTCCTAACCAAAAGACAAAATGAATCGAATTGTCTCTTTATTTCTTTCAACAGAATCGTTTGTAATCTTTTGAACTGTAGACTCAGCGTGAGTCTATTCTTCTGCTCTGTCGTCAGTGAAGATGCTGCTGTGCCTCTCAGTGCTCAGCGCCGGGTTTTAAAACTCGCTGGTTCTTATTTTATCCATGGAGTCGGGGACAGAGTTGCACCATTGATTCCACGTGAGTGAAATTAGCTCACTGATTGGGAAACCCAGCACCGCTGTGAGCGCTTGAGGAGCATTGAGTACCAATCCTGATGAGAAGCACTGAAACCAATTACAAACCTGTTCTAATGGATAAATGTGGTGAAACATGTCACTCACTGCAAGTAAACATGTGGGAAAAAAAAACTTTTTTTTCTGTCTTTCAACCCAAATCTGTATCCATATGTAGAGTTATGTGATGCTTTTTTAAAAGATTATGTTTAAAGTCCAAATAGAACAAATAATGCCATTGTTACTAACAAACTTGTCTAAATAAGAGGACAAAACTTAAATTATTATGAGTAAATTTCCACCTAAAATATTAAATTGTAACTATTTTTGCCAAAAGCCGGCATTTTAGCTGTATTTTAACTAAAATAATCAAAATATCTTGTGAACCACTGAACATATTTTCAATAAACTTCCAGAAAGTAATCTTTGAATGTAGGGCTGCAACTAACGATTAATTCAACAATCGAAGAATCGGCCGATATTTTATCGATGAATCGGCCCAAAAAAAAAAAAAAAAGTCTTCAGACTTTGCCAGCAAATTAAAAGTTGAAGTAAAATCATTAAATTGTCACCATCTT
>JARVGV010000474.1:15301118-15311570 GCA_031762435.1 Hypsolebias longignatus
CTGTTTCATGTTGCTGCTGATCTGTTTCATGTTGCTGCTGATCTGTTTCATGTTGCTGTGTTCATGCGTGCTCATCTATTCATACAGACTCATGTTCGTGCTGCTGTTTGATGTATTGTTTTTGTACTACTAGTGATTAGTGTATTTTTAGTTAATGTTTTTCTTAGTTCATATCTTAGATCTTATTACTGTTTTTCTTATACATTTTATTGGATGTAACTGGGACCTTGTACACATAATTAAATCCAAAATGCTTGGAAAAACTACATTAGCTCTTAGTAACAATAAAATACAAATATATAAATACAAATAATCACACATTACAGTAAGATAATTTAAAGCCTGATAGAAATATATGTCAGACGGCTGGATGGGGTTGGGGAATCCAACAGAAGGAATGCACCCACTACTTTTGATATAAAATCATCTTGTGTTGTAAAATGACAGAATTGCTTTGGTCAAACCTTGAAAATAATTGGAAACATGCAGTATTGAAGATGTCACACTCTGCGTTTTAAATGACTCAGGTACTACCACATTCAAATTCTAGATCAAAATCTGTAAACTTGAGTTATAGTTATTTTGTGTTGTCAATTAGCTGAGGCAGCCATCTTGGACTGATGGTGACCTGAAAACTAAACCAATCAGCCATTAATTGACTGTTTTCTGCAGACAAAATGTGTCCAATGGTTCATGAGATATTTTGTAACTGGGTAACACTCAAACAGGGGAAAATGCAATTGTCCACCTTCACATAGATTTACCTGCTTCAATCCAGGTGCCATCAGGACAATCAATCAAGCGCTAAGGACAGCTCATTCTTACAAACTCAACAAGAGGCAAATTTAAATTGATTTTGGCAAATAGTTACACAAACTAAGCATTAATTGCTGCTGGCTTCAACATTAGGGTAGAAGCTAACACAATATCACATTTACACAATTTGCTAGCATTACCCATCCATTTGCAGCTGTTTAACTTTGTCACGAATACAACTTCAAGCAGGTTCATTTACCTACCAAACCAAAAAAGCGAGGCATGCCTCTTAAAACATATTTATAATTTAACTCTTGATAAATCCCGTTAGCATAGCTAACGTTGCTAATGCTAGCTAGCGGTCCCAGAGACGTCCCCAATTTGATTCTCAATTAGATATTTAATTTTGTCTTTGCCGATTTATTAGCTTTCACGAGCGTTTTACTCGGTGACTAAACCACAGCAGATGCATTGCCAAAATATATGCTAAAAAAACAACAAACAAACAAACAAACAAAAAAACATTATTAACGTCAACATACCTGCGGCTAAGCCGCTCTTCAGTTGAACTCTTCAGGTGCAGACGGACTTGCTGCGGCAACCTGTCAGATTTATTGTCCTCCTCAACTGATTGGACCTGGTGTGATGAATATGATATTATTCTATGAACAACTTCAAACTAACTTGGTTTGAAGAAAGTGTAAAATGGTAACTCGTTGTCGTGGGAATACCTTAAACATTTAAGTGCCACTCTCCGATGAAGCAGTTACACTGTACTGTACAGTGTGCTCTGTGTACAAGTGTTGCATTCAATGACCGATCCCCAGAATCGTAAAACTGAGGATTAAAATGGTTTTGTAATCCTGAGGTTGCCTGTTCGACCCCAGTTTGCGTCAAGAAAAGCATCTGGTGTAAAACATCCATAGACATCATATATGATGTCTATGTAAAACATGATGTCATCATATATGATGTCTATGTAAAACATCTACACAAATCCTTCATGCGAGTTCGCTCACTGTGGCAATCCCCGAAAAAGGAGCAGCCACCCCACCCCACCCTCCCCAATTTTTTATTTTTTATTTTTTAAATAAATAAATAAATAAATAAAAACTGTGCTTTTGTGGGCTAGCAATAAGCAAACAACAGGTTTTTGTTAAGCGTATTAAATGTTAAACCCTGTCTATATTTTTACAGGCATTTTGAGACATTTGTTCAGGGATTGTTTAACAAAATCTGAATGAATTTTATTAACTTTCAAAACGACTGCCATCTTGAATTAGGTTGACTACAAATCTGACCAATGGTTCTTGAGATATTTTTCCAAAAGGCAGAGTAATTAACTTTAGTAATTGATGGCAAAGATTTAAGCAAAAATGATACAAAAATGCTTACTGATCCAAAATGTGTGTTGGTGATTATTCTAAATTATGATTTATAAAACTATTTTGTTGACTAAGTTCAGTTGGTTCTTGTGGACATCATTGGGTTAGCTTCCTAAAGTTAATCAGTTGTAGATGTAGCCTACATCCATAAATTACTTTCTGGAAGTTTCACAAAATACATTCAGTGTTTTATGAGATGATTTGCTAACAAATGACCAGGGTTGACCGCTATGGAACCAGTTATGTCTCATATTTCAAATTAAAATGGATTAATAGAAATGCTTTTTAGTTTCAAAATAAAGCTGCATGTTTTGACTCACAAGCATTTCTATTAATCCATTTTAATTTGAAACACGAGACATAACCGCTTCCATACTCTCAAACCAGCATTCCTCTTCATCAAGAATGTGCACATCTTCATCCCTGAAAGCACGACCCCTATACTGGCCAAAAGGATGGCCCAGCACAGGAGAGCAACATCATCGGGCCAGGACTCTGCAGTCTACACTCACTAACGACCAATTGTTAGGTCTCTAACAATGTATTGTTAGAGACCTAACAATGTATTGTTAGAGACCTAACAATGTATTGTTAGGTCTCTAACAATACATTGTTAGGTCTCTAACAATACATTGCTAGGTCTCTAACAATACATTGTTAGGTCTCTAACAATACATTGCTAGAGACCTAACAATGTATTGTTAGGTCTCTAACAATATATTGTTAGGCTAATTGTCCTCCTTTTGCATGTGAACAACTAGTTCTGGCAGTAAACTGGTTGGTCTGCTATAGAAGATTATATTTGTTGCAGTGTTTCAGACTGAAGAAGTCTTTTGGATAAAAAACAAAACATTTCGACAAAGAAGAAGAATCCGTCCAGAAGATGTGACTTAACCTCATTAGATTTTTCTTCCTGGATCGTTGAGCATGCATCAGGTGATGTACAGATAAAACTGCAGCTGGATTGTTAGCTGAGAAGCTGCTTTTCAGCTTTTCCCTGTAGCTTCTCGTAGCTGCCCTGGTCTCCTTGGTGTTTGTTTCTTGCCTGCTTATACAGGGCCCAGTCCACACTGCTGTAAACCTCTTCTGTGGTCTGACGCAGCTGCCTCAGATGTGAAGTGAACCATGGTTTACTGCTGTTGTAGTTGTGTATGTATGGTCTTCATCTGCACACATGTCCTCACAACATGTCACAAGTGACTATGCAGTAACTTTACCGAAAAAACTCAATAACCTCCCTAAACAGACTAGAGATATTTAGTGGCAATATGATTCAAAGTTTTGTTGTAGGAACACAAGGAGTCCAGTGGCACGACAGAGCAGTGGTTCAAACTCCCAGTCTTTCCATGTGACATCTGTCTATTCAATTCAGCCATTATTTATACGGGTTAGTCTCATTGAACCTCGAGGACTCATTCACAAGAGAGACCTTTTTTTTAACGAGTGATGACAACAGTGGACAATCATAAAAGAAAGCATTATAAATTGAAAAAATGAAAAAATAAAATGGGAGAAAATTGTGTCCAAAACAAAAACAGCTACATGTATAAAGCAATATAAAATGAAGGAACATGTCTGTGTTGGGTTTTGCCATGAACTTATCAGGTGTTTGAAGCCATGCAAGGTGTTCCAGGATACAGGAGCGGAGCAGGAGAAGGCCCTTTTTGCCTAGTTCAGTCAGCACTGAACCTCACAGTCCTCCCCATGCACACGTGGGTTTTCTTCAGGTGCTCTAGTTTCCTCCCACATGCACAAAACATACACTTTAGGGTAAATGGTAACTAACTAACATAAGAGCATCCATTCATCCATTATCTTCTCCTTGTTCCAAAGTTGGGTCTTGGGGAAAGCAGCTTGAACTGGTCCAGACATTTCAACAGCCATTTTTCCAGCTCTTCTGGGAGGATTTTAAAACATTCTCTGGCCAGCTGAAAGATATATTCCCCAACTTCTCTGTCTGGAAGCCCTCCCTAGGAAGGCATCCTTACCAGATGCCTGAACCACCTCAGCTGGCTCCTTTCCATGAAGAGGAGCAGTCTACTCCGAGTCTCTCCTAGATAACTGTATATCTTACCCTGTCTCTAAGGGGAGAGTGGTTACCCTGTGGAGAAAACTCATTTTGACCCCCTGGACCTGCGGTCTTGTTCTTTCAGTTGCTAACCAGAGTTTGCTGGAGATATAGCACCAGGTCCCCCATGATGTGGGGAAAAAGCAAATAAAGGAAATGGATGGACTTGTAGTTGGTTTCTATTTCTAACAGTCTTCTTCTGGTGTGATTATGATTTCTGGTGGTGCCTGCGGTGGTGACTGGCGGCTCTGTGTTTGTGATGCCATGACCCAAGCCCGCACCGTTGTCTCTGTCTGAGTAGACTTTAGGTTGTGTTTTCTAAGTAGGATCAGAGGGGGGTTCTTCAGTAATGTGTAAAGCAAAACCCAACGCCTCCTGGCTCGGGTATTCATAATGGATGCTGGAAAATTAAATGTGAAGAGGAAACAAGAGGAGGAGAAAGTTTATGTATCAGACAGAAGAACACTTGTAAATGACTGTTTCGGGTGCAAACGCTGTCTTCTAACCTGACAGAGTGTTGTCAAACGAGGAATATGTTGTTGCATTACGTCTCTCCAGCACTTTGGAAACCAGCAGCTGGCAGAAACACACCATCACAGGGTTGTTGTGGTAATGGTCAGCAAAAATCATCCCTATCCAGGTACTGTAGCCTGGGACATCAAGTTAAAACCACATGCATATTATTAGAAAATAACAACAACATTGCATTAAATATTTTAAAATACATTTAAGAAAGATGGAAAACTAAAGAAGTAAAATCAAAAAGGTTCAAGTTTATGTCACAAGATAAAATAGCTGCACTATATTTCTCTTGAAGAAGCTGTCATTAAAAAGCCAAAATGGAGCAGAACACAAGCTAAAAGCTAAATGTAGCAAAAAAATAAAATAAAATACAAAAATGCTAAATATAAATTATAAGTTGCAAAATACCAATTAAAGGAGCAAAAATCTAGATACAGTTTAGCTATATATAAACAAAAAATAAATATAAAACTTGCTAAAAGCTAAAAAAAAAAAAAAAAAAAGGCAAAGAAAATGCAAATGCTAGCTAAATCACAAGTCTTGCATAACAACAACAAAAAACAACAACATAAAAATCTAGATGGCTATAGCTAAAAGCAAAAAGTTCCAAACTGTTTGATACATGTTAAAATTATTATAAAGATACCTAATAAGTAAAAGCAGCAAAATGCTTATAAAAGCTAAAACTAGCAGAACAGTGGCTAAAAATAATGATAGATAAAAGCTAAAAGTAGCAAAAGGATAGTTTAAAGTTTAAAGTTGTAGGTAAAAAGTAAAAGTAGCAGAATAGTAGCTAAAAACTAAATAGAACATAGACAAAACATAAAATAGAGCAAGTACACTGAAGCAGATTTTAAAAATGATAATAAAAAAATTTGAGATCTTAATATTGGTTTTGTTAGAAAACTATCATATTTGTATAGTTGTAAAATTATTTGAGAATTCAAAATTATGCAGTAGTTAAACTAAAGAAAACTTAGGTGTGTAAAAAAGATTCAGCATTTACTCGATAAATAAAATAATTAGTGTTTTAATAACCAACAAAGTAGAAGAAAATCACTGTCACATCTTTTATTTTCTATAAAATGCTGCCATCTTGTGGACAATATGTGAAACAACAGATGACCTTGACCTTACTCTCAAGCCTCAGTACAAAAAATACAAAATATATTCTGCTTTAACTTTTGTAACTGAAAATAATAAAATATGTCATCACTTGACTCCAGTTTAGCTCAGTGCATGTTTTGACAATATTTCTGGTTTAACATGAAGCTCACCAGCATCCAGGGTTTCATATCCCCTCTGCATTATGGTTCTGTCTATGCGGGACACCAACCATGTTCCAACAACTAGGCTGAACAGCAGTCTGAGCATGCAGGTACTGATGCCCATCACCACGTTGTAGAAAAAGAAGAAGTAATTGAAGCAATGGAACGCCTTTCTGGAAAGCAAAAAGAAAAACGGTCATTTAAAGCTGTTGCGTTTTAAATCACATTGACTTATTCTGTCAGTCTTTAGTAAATAACATTAAATATATTTCTCACTGAAAGCTATTTTATCTAATCTTTATGATTCAGAGTTGCATGAATTATAGATTCTATACTGATCAAAGTGACACTAATGGTAATGGATGCAATAGAGCAGTGTTACGGTAGATAAGTATTGCACAATATAACCTGTAAATTAACTGCTTCATCTTTCAGCCTATCTCATGAGGAAGTCTTGTTTTAGGGCAATCATTACAGAGTGTGAACTCGATGTTCATCAGTGTTTGAAACCACTTCCTGTCTCAACGGTTAGCACTTCCTGTCAAACAAAGGACAGTGATTTTACAGTCATTTTGGAGACTTCATGGTCCTGAGATGTACCGACCTATTGTTGAGAGCCAGAGGTTTCTGCTTATCTGTGGGGGACATTTTATCCTGAAGGAAGAAGACCTGAACCAGAACCACCTGAAGAATCACCAAACCGATCACCAGACCAATGGTCAGCCTGAGAGACAAGTATAATTAGAAACACCTTCCGACCGTCTATTTATCCATTTTTATTCCATCAAAGATCGTCTGTCACAGGAGAGGCCGTCGTACAGAATGAGGCCCAGGTTTTTCAGCATGCTCAGCGTCGCTCCGTGTAGTATGGGAAGAACGAACGTGTAGACCAACACCAGCGCTAACATGAAGTGGACGAAATGGACAATGAAGTAGCCTGAATGAAAAGAAGGGAGGATAAATAACTTTCAACACATTTAAATGGAAAAATAAATTCAGGTTCTATTGATTTACCGGTAATAGCTTCTAGACAATCAAAATATATTAAATGTAAAACTTGTAAACATTTTATTGCAAACGTAGAACCACAAATGCATTTTAGGTTTGCTTTGAAAGTCTTCAGATAAGCTCTTTAACCTCCATTTAGATCCTGCTTCACATGTTCATGTGTTAGAATAAAAATAAATAAATAAATAAAAATCTTACCCCACAGAGTAAATGCTATCTGCCACCCGGAGTATCTTGCAATGGAAGCCTGGAAAGATTCATGAGAAAACTTATTTAGCAATAGTTTACAAGAATGAAGTGTGATATAATATATTGTAATGAAAACTAATAAGGGCACTTGTGACGTTTTTCACACGAAGATCTCCAATAAACTTTAAATCAAACACTCAAGCACAAAATTAGTGCTTTGGAGTTTTGTTTATGTGTTTTTGTGGATAATTATTGTCAATCTGTATTAAATTAATCTGAAATAATTTCATGGCTGCGTTTAAAATGATCACCCGAATGAGTTGTTACTGAACTTATGGCCCCTCTTAAAAGTTTTGACACATTTTTTCAGAATAAATGGATAAATGTGTTAAAGGTTTGGACTACCGTAATTTCCAGACTATTGAGCACATCAAAAAATAAGCCACACCCACACACCAAAAAAAGTACAAATAAAGGCTGCACTTGTCTATAAGCCATGGGTGTCTACGTTGTAACATGAGACATTTACACAGAAAGATTTGTTTTTACTTTAAATTAGATATCTACCAGTAAAATACACAAATACTTATACAGGTGGACCCCGACTTACGGCGCCATTGACCTACGGCAACTCTGACTTACGGCGTCGCCCCCAGTGACATCATCACACCTTACGTTGTCTTTTTTTATGCAGCATTTTATGTTTTTTTCCGATTTTTTTGAGGGAATTTTGTTAGCTAACTGCTTGGAAACACATTAAAACGGCATTCTACGTGCGCTGTTGTTGTTTTACATTGAAAAAACATGTTTATAAAGATGTCACGGCTGCCATGTGCTTTCAGTTTCAAGTTACGGCCGAAAATCCGGAGTTACGAACGCCATGTGGCCGGCGCTCCGACTTACGGCAAATTGAGTTACGAACGCGCCGTAGGAACGGAACCCGTTCGTAACTTGAAGACTACCTGTATATTGAGTGTGGAACAATGACTGTGTTATACAACAAATACAGAGCTTTATCATTTAATAAGTCTCTGACTTTGTACAGTACTGCAATGGATTTAGCTATTTTTATTCTTACAGAAAAAAGTGCCAATATCTGCAAAATAAATAAACAATATGAGCCCACTTACACCCATACAAATAGAAGTTTATCATGTTTGGGTCTGCACCTTTCTGGACAGAGCTCTCTATAGTTGTTTCTAGAACCTGCTGGAATTTCTCTTTCAGTGTGGGAGTCACAGCCATGAGTGTATCTATGACCACTGATGCTATGACTCTCCACAACTTATTTATTTCCTGTCTCAGCCCTTGGAATAACTCAAGCTTCTCATGATTCAACTTCTTGATGTCACAGTCACTTGGGATTGCTACCTCAGCTGCCTCCTTACAATATCTTGTTTGTTGACCACCATAATGACCATTTAGTTAACAATTACATGCTTGTCGCAAACAGTCATTATCCATCATCCTTGGTGGAGTCTCCCCTGTTTAAGACTTTCCTTACATAGTGGGTACATCACATACTTACCGGTAGATGTGACTAGTTTTGATAAGTTGGATCATTGAGTCAATGTCTTGCCCATTTTTAGTCTACAGCTCAATGTCATTGTGGCTGATGCCTGCTCTACGTTGGAGCCGGTATCAGTAATCATCCTTTACAATAATTTGACTGAGGGGGTTAAGGCTGACACAGAACAGAAGTGAAAACAGATGTGAAGACGTAATCTATGTGATGGTGCCAGTAAGAATAGCCAGCAGTGCTAGACAAATGAATTATTTAGTGACAGGGGGTATAGTGGCAGGTCATACTTGTCTAACTTGGTCATGATCTTAGGTATCAAGTCAGCTGCTCTTGTATTGTATATATATATGCACCATTTTATTATGTACACCTTTCTAGTACTGGTTCAAACCCCCTTTGCCATCAGAACTGCCTTAATTATCCATGCCACAGATTTGCCACCTGCAGACCTCTGTCAGATCAATGACAGAGAAAAGACATGGCTGTCTTTCTGGTGTTATATGATATGATGATGATAGATTCAACACGGTGTTGGAGATGTTCCTCAGAAATATTGTTGCATTTGATGTTCATCCACATGCGAATCTCCTGTTCCACCACATCCCAAAGGTGATCTATTGGTGTGAGATCTGGAGACTGTGACGACCACTTGAGTTCAATGAATCAAGTCTCAAAGCGATGTTTTCCAATGTATTTTTATTCAGATTGGGTGAGTCTGTGTGAACTTTAGCTTCAGTTTTCAGTTTGTTGCCGTCAGGACTGGGACCAGGTGTAGCCTTATGCTGCTGTAGCCCATCTGCTTCAAGGTTGGCTGTGGTGTGTGTTCAGAGCTGGTATTCTGCAGACCGTTACTTATAACAAGTACGGTAGTTATTTGAGAAACTGTTACCTTTCTGTAATCTCAAACCAGTCTGCCCATTTACAAGAGTTTGTCTACACAAATAAGAGAGAGAAGAAAAGGTAAGATAGAACTTTATTGATCCCGCAGGAAATTGTTGTGCCAGCGTTTCAGTACAAAGGAACACAAACAAAATACAATAAATAGCATATAATATAAAAATACCAACAATGAAGTTCTAAACAGGTCAGGTGCAGACAGAAACAAAGTGTTTATTGTAGTACAGGATTAATTTTTATTATCCTATGTGCAGAAAGGGGAGGAGTTGATAAGTTTGATAGCCACAGGGAAGAAGGACTTCCTGTGGCGTTCTGTGGAGCACCTTGGAGGACTCAGTCTATGACTAAAGGTGCTGTGGTAAGAGTCCAGTGTGGCATGCTGGGGGTGTGACGTGTTGTTCAAGATCTGGAACAGTTTCCTCAGCATCCTCTGCTCAGACACCTCTGTGCAGTCTGCAGTTTCAAATGCCATTCAGACCAGCCTGTTTGGCATCACACCTGATTCAAATTCACTTAAACCTCCTGTTTTTTCTCCATTCTTTTGTCTGGTTTAAACTTGTCCCTGTCATCTTCACCACGTCTACTTACCTAAAGGCATTGAGTTGCTGCCATGTCTGATTAGCTATATGTGTTAACAAGCAATCGAACAAATGTGCTTAAAAAAGTAGCTGGTAAGTGTATAATGTATTGTCAATGTTTTTCCAAGTCTTGTGAAACAACAGTTTATTTAAGTTAATCCATCCATCTGTCGGCCCATCCGTCCATTCATCCATCCATCCATCCATCCATCCATCCATCCATCCATCCATCCATCCATCCATCCATCCATCCATCCAT
>JARVGV010000474.1:15330508-15348457 GCA_031762435.1 Hypsolebias longignatus
TGAGAGATGAGGAAAGCTGGTACTGCAGCATGTTGCGGTGTCTCTCCTTTAACGTGCTCCCAGGCAGCTCCCGCTCGATGAACTCCATCACCGGCTGGAGGTCTGGGTCCGGCCCCGCCACCCGCAAGATGATGGTGTAACCGTCACCAAACCTGATGTGAAAAATAAGACTCATTAATATGTAGTTCAAATATATTTCAGGTCTTTTACATGCATAGACTTAAGTGTAGGACTGCGTCAGGTCCTCTGGATGGATTCTTCTTTGTTGATTTGATATTTATCTACCAGGATTAATGAGCATCAGGATATTTTGTTGATAGTGATGCATTTTTTTCTCTATACAGAATTATAGAGGATTGACTTCCAAATTATCTAGAACAGTGGTCTGCAATATTTACAGTCAAAGGAGCCATGTCTGACCCTTCGTTCACTAAATTAAAAGTGTCCAGAGCCACAAACTCTGCTACAACTGTGATTTTCAGCTGCTGACCTGAGGACCACTTTACATTTGTTGTGGGGGGCGTTTCAGGTCAGTTGGAGCGACAATATAAAACTTTAAAATATCTAATGATTTTCAACATTAATATTTTGTCATTTTAGGAACAAACAAACCAGATTATTGTGAAGAAGAAACAATATAGTTTGTAGAATTTTTACCAAATTATTTATAAAAATAAATAAATAAAACAAATAAAAATGGACTACGAGTCTCATGTGATTCTTCTAAATAGCAGAAAAATCAAGTATCCAACTTTTTTAAAGCATAGCATTAAAATGAGTATGTTCTCCTCATTGTTTCAGTAGTAGTAGCTACATATTTGCAAAATAATAATAATAATTATTATAGTAAAACTGCTAAAACTAGCCCTTTTTTGTTGTTTGTATACCATTTTGTTTTACGATAGTTTTGGTCAAAGCTTGAAACACTTATTATTATAATAATAATATTGTGTGTGTGTGTGCAGTGTTTACCTGTTCTTGAGGTGTTGCACACTACCCAGACAGCGGAACCTGCCGTTAACCATTATGGCCATTCTGGTGCAGAGTGCTTCACATTCCTCCATGCTGCAAAAACAAACAAATCATGTCAGGAATCACTTATTCAGGATTGGGAACAGCATGGATACAGTGAAACCAGTAGGTTTGTTGATACCCATATGAAGGTATATGCCTCGTCTGACCTGTGAGAAGTCAACACTACAGATCGTCCCTCTTTGATGATGCTCAAGATGGCGTTCCAGAGGGCGCGGCGAGCCTTAGGGTCCATGCCTGTTGTCGGTTCGTCCTGTTAACCAGTGACAACAGAAACTCAGCAGCTGTTTAAATACTGTATACTGACAAGTCGTGAGATTGATTTTATTTTTTCACACCGACCAGAAATACAACAGGAGGTCCTCCTATGAGCGCTATGGCGGTGGAAAGCTTCCTCATGTTTCCTCCACTGTAGCTGCCAGCTGCTTTGTCCACATATTTGACCAGACCCAGTTTCCTGATGCCCCACTCTGCCACCTAGAGGTGAAACGTTTCATTTAAGTGAGCATTTTTCCTTGAGTCTCTTTTTTTATGTGTTTATTAAAACTTTCCAAGTTTAATTTAGATGATTTATAGACATGCTGACCTCACAGACTTCCTTCTCAGGTACTCCTCTCAAGATAGCATAAAACTCGAGGTGTTCTCTTCCAGTCAAAAGGTCATTGATGGCATCAAACTGAGGGCAGTAGCCCATGTTCTGATGCACCTCATCCATCTCTGATGTTACACTGAAATGTGGAAAAACACATGGACAAATTTATATTTTTACAGACTTAAAATTATTTATTTTAAGCCTTAAATGTTTAATTAATTTTAATGTTTACAGTCAATTAAGTAAAATCGTGTCTCTTACCTCTTGCTGGCCAAATATGCCTCCCCGCTGGTGACGACAGAGTCTCCGGTGAGCATTTTAAAGGTGCTGGTTTTCCCTGCTCCATTTACTCCCAGCAAACCAAAACACTACAGAAAATATACACATTTTAAACTGAGCCAGTCATTTTAAAATAAAAAGAGACGTGTAATGGGTATAAAATGTGTTTTACCTCTCCAGGAGGGATGCCAACACACAGCCGGTCCACTGCTGGCTTCTGTTTCCGCTTGTAAATCTTGGTGAGTTCTCTGAGCTCCAGAATGTCGGACTGTCCTCCGCCGCTCAGGATCCTTTGTCGCTCTCTGGCCACATCCTCATCTTCTTCTCCGATAGGCTTCAGATGGCTGGTGGATGACCTGGAGGGTTACAAAGAAGAGACGTCAAGTTCCAAATAAAAATGTTTTCCCAAAATTCTATTATAAATTAACTGAGTTTTGAGGGTGGTCAAAAGATGACGTAATTAAAAGATAATTAATCACATATTTCACCAACCTGGCCTTAAAGCAGAAGCGGTACTGAATGAGGACAGTGATAAAGAAGAAGATAACACCCTCGATGGCCATTGCAAACAGGTTCTTCCCCACCATGTCCCAGGCCAGAGGAGAGCGGAACCGGTTTTCACCTACAACAGGACAGAAGTTTCATCTCTTTAATGCTTCTCCTTTGTTTAACAAGATCTATGTTTCTAATGCTTTGTCAAAATCATTGGCAGGGAAAAAAAAAAGTCTTTAGTTACCAAATCTCTCTAAAGCATCAGCCATGGCCTGATTCTTCACCATGTCAATCAGTCCTCTACCCAGGCAGAAGTGAGGAAAAATGAGGAACACATTCTTCAAGATGTCATTAATGCCACCAATCTCCTGAAAAAGGAACAAAATGATTATTTAGCCACATAAACTGGAACATTTAGCCTAATAAAAAAGAGCAGTCTGCTGCATCTAATATTTATCGGTACTTACATTGCTTCCAAACAACTCCAGGACAAATGTGGACACACTGCCGTTGATCCCTATCAGTATGTTGACGCTCGTCAGAACCACGTAGGCCGTGCTCGGGATCTTAAAGAAGAAGGAGGCTGGGTACATCAGAGGGGTGATTGACCACCTGCGAAAGGTCCAAAAGTTATTTTTGATGCAAGTTTGTTGGAGGAAAAAAAAACAAATGAAGAGCTTTATTATATAGAATGTTGGCCCAAATTACCCGTAGAGCAGCAGCAGCAGGGCCAACACTGGCAGATTGGTGGAGGACACATAGGCTTCTTGTTGGAAACATACAAATATGATGATCACCAAAGTGGCTGGAACAATGTAGTTACACTGAAACAGAAGGAGGAAAAGAGGGAAATGATTTAAATTATATTGCCCCACAATTTTATTTCTCAAGATAACAGCTGATTTTGACACATCTTACCATATCCCAGACAAAGTTTGCCAGCCAGTAGAGGAAAGGCTGCACTCCACTGATGAACTGCATATGTTTGGCCTTCGTCACTCTCTCCTGGATGAGGAAAACCACAAAACTGGCAGGGACAAAAGACATGGCGAAGATCACGCAAATGGACACCAGAACGTCCACGGATGTTGTCATCCTGAAAGAAAACATTCAGAATGAGTCGGGATGTGCATGACAGGTAAACAAATGAGATTTAAATCAGCTGTAATACTCACAAAGCAACCTGCGACAGCTGCTCCTTGGTGAGGTTCAGTGGGTGATTATAGGCGGTGATACCAAACTTTGTGGGGTCTTTTCCAGGCGGCAGACTCGCCCGCAGGACAGCATTGTTCATCACATTAAGGAAAGAACCAATGCTGTGCCAGCCCTTATTGTTAAACCAGATCTGGAGGTATGAAAGAAATATGATATTTTAATTATTGTAACACCACAGGAGAAACTTGGAGGTAGACTGCTCACAAATCAGCTCAGTCTTTAAGGTAATGTGTATTTGGCATCAAAAATGGTAAACCTAAACAACTCTTTTTTTATTGCTTCAATAAGTTATTTGTTTTTCAACAGGACTTGAAAGTTTAGATTTTCTCAGTTTTTAGTTTGTTTCTGGGAACTGAGGTGGTGTCAGTTCATCAAACACATACATTTTACACATTATGCTGCTGAAATTCACTGAACTGAATCCTGTAACAAGTTGCTTCACATGTAAATAAATAAAACTGCATGAACAGGAAGACAAGAAGCATGGAGTTGAAGATGTGCCATCATAAAGAGATGACGTATTCTTCAGAACTGAGTTTGGCCTGCAGCAATGTGAGTGAGTGCTAACCTTGACGTTATTTTTGGTGTCCAGTCCTTGGATAAAACTGGCCAGACTGCGGAAGAAACGATCAGCTGCAGTTCCCTGGAAGGTGAAGGAGGCAGAAAGAGAAGGAGACAAGGAGAACAAAAAGAATTAGAAGAGGGAGACTTCTTTAGAGCAACCTGAACCGTGGCTAACCTGAAACTAATCAGACTTAGATTTCAAGTGTAGATTTACTCCAGCTGTAATTATAAACCAGTTACAGAGTCCCTGTGTGTCCTAAAACCTGATTATCTTGTAGGCAGTTGTTCTGTGAGCAAATGGCTAATACAGACCAAACAAATGGTGTACTATATTAACAATAGCTAGAGAAATTGCATTGCCAGCAAAAAATGCAGTGTGAATGCTTATTGCAGAATAATTGGCTGAAAAACAGCTGGAATAAGCTAAAAAAATGCTGAAATGTAGCTAAAATGGAAGAGCAAGCCTAAATTAGCAGAAGAAATAAGAAATAACACATATTTACTGAATTTGGTTTAATTTAGAAGAAATGAGAACAAAAATTGGGAAATTAGCTAAAAAAAAAAAGCTGAACTTGGCAACAATAACAAAAAATAAATAAATAAAAAGGCAAAAAGTACCAGTAGTTGAAAAAGCAGAAAGAAGCTTAAACTACCAGAAGGACGCAGAAAGAGCAGTAATGAGCTAAAAAAATAAAATAAAATAAAAAAAATGTGGAATTAGCTTAAAAAGTTAAATTTAGCATAAAACAGCTAAATAGTAGCTGAAATAGTAGAAAAAGCTGAAACGTGCAGAAATGAACAGAAAGGAGCGTAACAAGCTGAAATTAGTAGAAAGAAGTTAGAAGAAACACAAAAATGTTGTAGTTAACAGAAAGTTTTTGAAAGAAGCCCAAAACAGCTGAAAACCCCCAGCTGAAATTAGCTTAAAGTAGCAATAATAATAAAAAATAAAAAATAAAAAAACTTGCATAAAGAAGCTGAAACAAAATGTGAAAGGAGCAGTAAAAGGTTGTAAACAGATCTAAAGATTTGAAGGATGTAAAACGAGATCAATTCATTTTCTATGAGGAAAAAGTGGCAGAAAAGGCTAAACATTTCAAAAAGCTAAAGTTGCACCAGTACCAAAAGTAGGATTGTCCAGAAAGAGCTGAACATTTTCATATGAATTGTTGAACTAGCACAAAAATTGTGTAACCAGAAAGATGCCGAAAAACGTATGGAAGAAAAATAGATCACAACAGAGTGAATGCTTCATAAACATTCACACAGTATAACATTTCTTACTCTTTCGAGATGAAAGCGTCTTCTCAGCTGCACGATCGCTACATCAATTTCTTCTTTTTGGGGCAGAATCTGATGATTTCTGGCACCCAGTGAGAATCCACCGTATCTGTTCGACAGAACGGAAGTTTTATCTCAGAGAAGTCCATAGCAACAAGGAAACATCAACATTCATATAGAAATGATGCTCTGTGTTGTCTGCCGTACCTGAACTCATTGACCCAAATCTTGTTCTTCAGGCTGTAAGAGATGCACCGCGTTATTAAATGATAACCTACAAGGAGTTGAAATGTGTGCTCACAAATAGTAATAGTAAGGTGTCACCTCTTGCCAATGATCTGAGCGTACGTTTTGACCAGATAATCGGACACGTTTCTGCCAGTCAGATTCTGCAGTGTGTCTTTGTCACTGATCTTCATCTGGATACAAAAAACAGTAAACAGTTAAATAATGAGTGCTTGACATTTCTTGGGTTTGGGTTTAGATCTTGTTTCATCACACTGACCTGTGGGGGTGGAAGGCCACCGGCGCCGGCGGGACACTCAGGCAACATCCTTTTTTGTTTTCCGCAGCTACACTCACAAAGTGGAGACGGGTTCTCCATGGTCCAGTTGCCTTTGTCAAAAATGTCCCTTACAGTTTGAGGGACTTGAGGAATCACCCAATCATCTTCAACAGCAGTGCAGGGAGTGTCACTGGAGCAAAGAAACACAGTGTAAATTTTTAAGTAAATAAAAATAAAAAAAAATTCTTCAAATGTTTTTTGGTTGTAAACTTCTCCCTCATTATACTCACGGTACAGGCTCGTCTTCCATGCAGTGTGTTCCAAACCCTGGTTTTTCTATCAGAGCATGCTGTAGTTTGTTGGTGTGAGGATCCTCAGGAATATCATTACTGGAAAGACAAAATCAATTCATTGCATTTAGTAATATGTGGCACTTATTGAACTTCCTTGAATAAGAAATATACCTTCAACAAGAAAATTGTAAAATATTCACTTTAAAAATGAGGCGTAACTAATAATTAATAAAGGTTTCACATAAGTACAGTAGTTCCTCGATACTTGGTGGTTCGGCTTTCGCAGGTTTTCAACGTAAGACTGTACATGACACACGATTGGCTGACTGATGGAAGGCGACCAATCAGAGCATTGTGGGTGGACTGGGCATTGGGAGAACCGGGACATTTCCAGGTGACCTGGCCCGCTCAGTGCTTGCAGAGGGGCCTCCCTCCTTTCTCTTTCTGAGAACAACAGTGAAGAGACCCACAACATGTGGTGTGTCTCTTCACTGTTGTTCTCAGAAAGAGAAAGGAGGGGACAGGTGGGGTCTGTCTTTCCCCATTGCTACTGTGGGAGCTTCTGTGAGACGGACACTTGACTGAGCGGCATGGATTGTTTACCGGTACTTAAAATAATCAAGTGCAACCTGAACCGAGCCTTTAGTCCAGCCCCTCGGCGATCACTGAGCGGGCCAGGCCACCGGGAAATGTCCCGTGCTCTTGATGGCCAGTCCGCCCCCAGACTGGCACAGTAACTGTAGCTTCAGTCTGTCTGCTTTCTTTCCCAGTGCTCTTTTATCAAATTTAAAGCTTAGAACATTGTTAAAAGCATTGTTAAGAGCATTGCAAGAGTGGAAAGGGTTTATAAAGCCTTAAAATATATATAAATGTTAAAATAAATATAGTGTTCCTACATCGTGAATTTTCACCTATCGCAAGGATGTTTGGAACGTAACCCTGTGATAAGTGAGGGACTACTGTAAACAGTTTTTAAAATTCTGTTACTTAATAACATTTACAGTAAATACCTAATAGCTGAATCAGCCTGCTTACCAGCAACTGTTTATAATTTTAAAATAACTAGAATATATGCAAAACTTGCTACATTTATGTAATGTTTTAAACATTTTTGTGATGAAAAAGCACAAGTATAAAAAATGTTTGTTATTCATAACAGAAGTGGAAACCATTTTAATTGAATTTGAATTTAAAAACGTCTTTTGAAAACATTTTTATTAAGAGACACACGTGGAAGCATTTTCACAAAAAACAAACAAACAAAACAAAACAAAAACGTATTTAATGAATAAAATAGATGCAAAATAATTACAGTATGCCAAAGGAAAAATGTCTCACCTGATGAAGGAAAACTGTTCTCCGTACATACTGGGATGCAGAGCCAGACTGGGGTACTTTCCAAATGGAGGCACAATAAGACTGAACACAAGTGCGATACATACAAACACTGCTGGCAGAACAATCTGAAAAACAACCAGAACAATTCATTTGCTCGTATGGACACAGATCAGAACTATTACTTTACTGCAGGTCAATGTAAAGTACTTATGATTAATGCAAAATAAAAAGACTTTAAGTGGCAACAATGATTGCATATAACCCTAACAGACAGAATACCTGAGCAAAGAAGCCTTTCCTGGAGCGACGGGCGTAGAGAAATCGTTTCCAGAGGAGTGCAACAAACTGCTGTCTCTTCAGACTCCAGCCTTTGACCTGGAATGAACCTTTGCCATCTGCTCCCCCGAGCCAGTCGGTTTCACGGGATTCTAGACACCAGAACAGAGTGAGGACATCAGTGACATAAATAGTGCTGCTTTTGTAACAGTACTAAGGGAGTGCAAGTTATAACTAAAAGCCTGAAATTGCAGATTCTTGATTTGTCACAGCAGCAACAAAACAAGGAAGAGGTTAAGCAAGTTTCCAAGTGTTTTTTTATTTTTAATGCAAACTGAGCTACTTATCCACACCGAAAGATCCCATGAGTGACAAGAGAAAGGCTGCGTAGTTTAGATTTGCCGGTACCTGGGTCCCCTTCAGAGTCATTGAAGTCAAAGTCGTCCTCGGTGAAGGGCTTCAGGCAGCTCTGGTGGTCTCCGAAAGCATGACGCCGACGAATCCTGGTTGGTACGACTCCATCTGTTGCCACAAGGAAGTCGTGAATTCAAGCTATCTGAGCTTTATTTCTCTTTTTTATTTGAAAACAGCATTGCTCTACTGTGCCTGCACTCAGGTATTCAAGAATGTCTGAATATATATACAACATATAAATGTCAAGGACTAAGTTTGAGTCATTATTGCATTAAAATTATTAGAAATGTCACCTGAAAGCTCAACAGAATCCACTCCACTGTCTTCTGCCACTTTCAAGAAAATCTACAGCATGGATATAAATAATGGTCACTGAAATCCAATGGTTGTTGGAAACAAGCTGATAGACACAGTATGTGCATATAAATTCTGCTTAGTCTGATTTATATAATGAACTGAGACTTTAGGAAGACTTACCTCTTCTAAGGTGGTGTCAGATATTCCGTAACTTGAAATGCCCAAGTCTGTGAGTCTGTCATCAAGCTCATGGAAGAGCTCAACAAAAGCTCCATCTTTAGCTGACTGGTAAGGCAAGATGTACGTGAGCTCATGGCCCAGATCTTCCACCAGACGAGCCTCTGGAACATGCTTGAAGATTTCACTGGAGATGAGGGAGACATCTATAGGGGAAAAAAACAATAATAGAAAGAGTGAAACATGGATGGATACACTTATAAAGGTAGGGTCATTTGGTATGATGTTTCCTGAAAAGCAGCCGTATTGGATTTTACCGATGGTGGTGGTTTCACTTTCTGGTTCACTTCCCAGACCAGCGTCTGAGCTGCTCTCTGATACACTGTCCTCCTGGATGAAAACAAGGGACTCAGTAAATCCTTTGGTGTTTTTTATGTCTTTTACATTTGCATTCCTTATAAGAACCATTTAAGGACATAAAGCATGGTATTCGTGTTTACTTTTCTCGTACCTTTTCTATTTTCTTGCTGTAGGAGACGGTGCTGGCAGAGTTCCTGCAAGACTGAAGGGACAAATCGTAGTCTCTCTTGACCAGGGTCAGGTAGTAGCCGGTACCAAGATGGGTCTTGAGGAAGAGCGATGATCCCACACAGCACAGCTTGCCGTGGGAAATGATTGCAATTCGGTCACCCAGGATGTCAGCTTCATCCATGTGATGAGTGGATAGGATGATAGTACGACCTAAAACATGACGTTTTCAATCAATTTAATTAATATACCATTTCTAAGAGTAAAACTCCTGAATTGATGTTTACATCTGTAAAAATCCTGTTGCCTGATTAGTTCCATCATTTTTATTTACCCTGTCTGTATTTGAGAAGTAGGTCCCAGATTCCCCTGCGGGCATAGGGGTCAACGCCAGCAGTGGGCTCATCCAGAATCACAACTTTGGAGCCTCCAACAAAAGCCAACGCCACCGACAACTTCCTCTGCATCCCTCCTGAAAAGAAACATACATAAAGTCAGAAAGAGGATCTGCAAATCTAAACCTTTTTCTAAAAATACCAAAAAGACAAAATCAGAAAACAGACCTGACAGGGTGCTCGTGCGGGACTTTCTCTTGTGAGGCAGGCCGACATCACTGACGATTTGTTCCATTTCAGCTTTCACCTTCTCTTCAGGAAGCCCCTTCAGACAAGCGTAGAACCAAATGTGCTCCTCCACCGTCAACCTGGTTAAAAAAAAAAAAAAAAAAACAACACGTCACTAAAATAACAAAACACAAAAAGCAACCGGTGTGCAAAAATCTCTGCAGTTCACATACATGCTGAAAAGCACGTTGTGCTGGGGGCAGACTCCCAGGTTCTGTCGGATGGTGCTCAGCTCCCTGCGGATGTCTTTGCCGAGGATGTAGGCAGTACCAGAAGTGGGAGGGAACAATCCTGTCAGGATTGACCTAAGAAAAATAAACAAAACAAATAAAGGTGTTTAAGTTTAGTAGTTTGCTGAAAAGGTTTGAAAAACACCAGTAAACATGAACGTTATCTTACATGGTCGTTGTCTTGCCAGCTCCATTGTGGCCGAGGAAGGAGGTGATCTGTCCCTCGTAGAACTTCAGGGACAGTCCGTCTACAGCCAACTTGTTCCCGTGGCTGTAGATCTTCACTAGATTTTTAATGTAGACACCAGGTTCGATGTGGCTCGGATCCTCTTCCATGCATACAGCTGTACGGAACAAGAAAATCATTTTAATGGCACACAGTGGTTTGCCCTGTTAATCATTTTTGCTAATTTTGTTATTTTTACCATCGGCGTTGCTTCTCTTTGACAGAGGAGTGTTGACGTCTTTATTTTCTTTCTCTCCACACCAGTACGACCTTGTGAAAGGGAAATACCAAGGCCTGGGGATGCCATACTGACCTGTAAAAGAACAAATTGTATTTAATTAAGTTAAAAAGCTCTTGCAGAATTTATCTTTATCAGTATGTAGAAGTATAAGGTAAGAGATGTTCTGAATGTAAAACTGTTCAGTTTGCGTGACTTACCAGGGAAGACAGCTTCGATGTACCAAGTCATTATTCCATACAACACTGCGTCAAACAGCATGAGGCAGATAGAGGTGGTCAGGTTGTAGCTGTCCTCCTTCATTGGGCTCGCAAGCAAGTTGGACCACTGGATTCCTACTCCTTGCTCCTCAAACAGGGCAAAGTACTCACATCCAAAGCCAAAGGCCACAGGAGAAAGTAAACTCTGAGAAAAGAACAGATGGTTTATAGTTTAGTGTAAGACAAGAGAATGGAAGCGATCTTTTCAAGAGTCTGATAAAATACAGACCATTTGAAAACACTCGACTATAATGAGACACTCACCACAACAATTTTAGCTCCAAAGCCCACGTAGTCTTGCCAGGCAACACAAAGAACATACGGCAGATACAGAGTGAAGTATATGATGCCCCCGCAGGCTGCGGCCAGGTTGGCACGTGAAAATAAGGTGCTGATGAGAAAACACTGCATTATGGTGACGACGCCGAAGGATCCCAGGAAAAGAAACACAACGCCGGAGTCACTGTATGGCAGCAGGTTCCCCATCTGAGAGGAGACAAAACAACAAAAAAAAGCAACAAAATTATGTTTTTCCACAAGCCAATTAAAATGCATAGGAAAACAGCCACTATTAGATTAAGAATAAATAGCAATAGCCATTCTGAATAAGTTGGTTTGTTCATTAAAATGAGCTATTTCAGCATGATGACGAAGAGGGTAAGAACACATGTATGTGTGTGTGTCAACACTAACCTTCAATAACATCACCAACAAGCCTGCGCTGATGAGCAGAGGGATCAAACTGCTGATGAACCAGCTCAGCCACAGGATACCATTGTTCAGTCCCATGATCCTCATGGTCTCCTTCAGTCGCGCCTCCTTCTCATACACAACACCTTTGATGATAATGGCTACTGAGTACATCCATGCCAAAGTCATGAAGAGAGGCATTGACCGGCTCATCACTCGCAAGAATCTGAGAAAAAGGGCCATAGAAAGTTAGGTAGAACCTTGCTGCACTACCTGCACCATTTTTTTTTTTTAACACAGCATTCACTTACATATCATCAACGTAACAGGGATAAGGCATCTGCTGAATGTAGATGCCTGTCCTCTCCTTGGTGCCGGTGATGGCTCGGGTGATTCCTTGTTCAATGACATCCTGCAGGTATGAAAACCCACCCCAGATGTACCGAAGGTCCTCAAAGGGGTCCGCCCTGGGACCAGGGTCCCAATATCTGCAAAGAAATATACACATTTGATATACATGTAAAATATAAAACCTAGGAAATCAACCATGTGTGTGTGTGTGTGTGTGTGGTTATGCCATCCACTCACCCGTCTTTGATCTTGTTAGTCCTCTCCACGTTATCGATGTCCATACGAATTTTGTAGTTGACATTGGGAGGCAGGTCTGTGCTGTTGTTACGAGCAATGTCAGGGAACACAATCCCAGCCCAGAACTTTTGGTTATTCAGGAGACCCATGGACTTGTTGACCAGGCGTTCCTCGTTAGCAACCGCCTCCAACTTGTCCAGGTTCACACACTGAAGGCAGATGAAGGATATGTTAGTTTTTTTTTTTTTGTATTTGACCTTAAAGGAAGGAGTTTTGCAATAGTAATTGTTGACAAAAAGCCATACTGGTAAACTTTAAGTGAAACAAAAAAATATATACTCCAGAAAGAGTTGAAGGTTTGACAACCTGCAAGATAAAATAATAAAAATAAAAATCCCTTAAAAACGAGTTTATCCTCAACAAGTCATCCTGCTCAATAGAAGACGGTTTTTCACAACTATTATTTAGAAGCTGAAAACATCTATGAACTTTTACCCTTTTCAACAAACTTGTGTGCTTTGGGTGGACACTGAGTTACTAGCCTGACTGGAATTGTTTATTTGTTTTACTTAGACCTCCTACAGTTTTGCCTCTCACTTGTTTAGTTGATATAAGCTGAAAAAGTCCCCTCATTCCAAGAGCCTGATTTGCCAATAAGTTCAGAAGGCATAAAATGACTGAATGCAGCATGAAGAAGGCCTTCACATGATTTATAGTGTGTGAAACATCAGTTTATAAACAGTGTATGACCTCCTTGTCAAGTTAAACATAGCCAGTGGGTCAGTGGGTTGTTTACAGTGTTGCTAAAAAAATTGGTTAAGGAAGTTTCAGTGTTTTAATGTTTGCATGAGAAAGATAAATGAATGATTTCAGGTTTTGCACTATACACTGTGGTGAAAGGATAAAAAAGAATACAGTGAAAAACATTTGATTTCAAGGTGGGATCTGGAGCCATGCAACACAACTGGCTGCAAAATGTGTAAAAATGTTTTTAAGCATTGATGCAAAGCATTTAAAGAGAGAATGTGTCATGTGAAAACAAAATTACAAAGTACATGCGCTGTATTTTATTTACTAAAAGAACCATTGTAATGTGGCTTTTCCTGTATATGTGTAACACACTGACCTCCATAAACTGTGAAATAGTCCGTATGGCCCGGTCGGTCTCGTTGAAGACGTCTCTCCAGGTGTACCCTGAACCTGCAGGCCTGCGGAACTCCGATGCTTTGGATAGAAAATTTGTCACATCTGACACGCTCCACTCAGTCCCACTGAGCTGGGTGTTCAGGAAAGATGCACTGACGTTGCTTTGGAGCAGGGACTAACCAAAAAAAAAAACATATTTTATTATTTTCTTATTTAAAACAAAGCTTCATATAAAAACATTCAACTAGCTCAAACTTAAAATTCCAACTTTGAACGTGATAATATCCATTACAGTATAAAATTCGGCTGCATGTTTGTTTTTTTTTATCATTGTATATTTGTATGTATTATATATTTACTACATATACTATTAAGTGTTTCCCAACCCTGGTCCCTGAGGAACACCATCCTGCATGTTTTTGTTCCTCTGCTCCAACACACCTGATTTTAATGAAAGAGGGATTAACAGGTTTCTGTCGAACTTAAGGAAAAAATTAAACTGAATCAGGTGTGTTGTAGCAGAGAAACCACTAAAACATGCAGGATGGTGTTCCTCAAGGACCTGCATGTTTTAGTGGTTTATCTGCTCCAACACACCTGATTTTAATATAGTATATATATACAAAACTGCAAAACATTCAAGTGCAAAACTGGATAAATTAAGCTCTAAATTTCAGTTTGTAATAGTTTTACTGGGACACTTTCTACCACTAGGTGGAGGTGGTGCTTTTGCAATTTACAAGGAGAAAAAAAAAAAGAGAAGTTGTGGTCAAAACCAGAAAATGAACATCAGCCATGATAAGCTACAGGCCTTCTCAAATATCCACTGTGTACTCTGCTTTATGTAATATACTAAACAAGTCCAGGCCTCGTTTAGATATTTAGCTGCATTATAAAAGTTAGCAGGCGAATACTTAATGATTTTAACTGGCCCAGTTTACTGGATGACATATAAAGTTGCTTCCTGTGCCTTTATTTCTGCAAATTTTTAGCTACTTCATTCTGCTGGAGAACAACTCAAGAAATTAACTTTTCTTTGTGAAAATGAGAGTTGCATTAAATATATAATTATACAAAAACTACACAGATGCCCTCACACAAACCTCCCATGTAAACAGGAAGTGTGGCGCAAACACTGTTGTGGAGGCATAAATTATGTTAGTGCATCTTCTTACCCTGACCAAGTCCATTTCTTCACTATTCTCCATGAAATTCCAGAATTTGGGCCTCAATTCCTCCCACATACCACCAAGGTCTCTCAGGACACCCAGCTCCTGGAAGGTCTTATTAACCTAGAAATCACATAAATGTGTTTTTACTTTATTGCTTCAGATGAATTTAGTTTTTTTTCTTCCTGTAAACGTTTTTAGCTGTGATGGGTCACAAATACCTCATGGATGATCCTCTGTGTTGCTGGAGTATCTGGGGTGTACAGGATCTTCCCCATGAGAAGAGGTTTAAGAGCTCGCCAGATCATCCTGGAAATGGGGCTTGACTCCAAGCCTTTCATCAAGTTGTTACAATAAGGAGCTATAAAATACAAAATCAAGTTGTGTGTTTGTTTCCACAATGATTAAAAGGCAACAAACGTCGAGCTTTGGATGCTTACTGGAAGAGTTGTCATAAGTAGAAACTGGTTCACTGTCACTGTCATTGCCATGGTGTCCAAACAGCGCCTTGTAGTTGTTGTCTTCATACCAGTTGAGAGACTTGATCTTGAGGCCACCTCCCTCTGGATGCCCGCAGACGATACGTGACACGGCCTCGTACATCTGCTTTGGAGACCCTGTTGTGTTCGCAGTCAGATACAGGATCTCCTTTCGCATGTCTTTCCAACTTTTCATGCTGGAAAGCTTTTGAGACACACAAATAAAAAAAAAGTCATTGTTGATTTTGGTTTAAACGTTTATTTAAAGTAGTGTGTGTAGCTAGACTTTTTCTTGAAAGAGAAACGACCGAGGTAAAAGATATGTCCACATCCACTATCATTTGTCACAACAAATCTGAAGCAGACATCATCAGCACCTTGAGTGGTATTCTAAACATGACGAGCTCTGCTCTGTGGGGTGGAGACTGCACTTGACCGTCTGCCTGACTAAGATACCATAAATTTACCCACTAGTCCCAGTCCTGTGCGTGTGTGAGGGGGTCTGCATCATTATCAAGGGGCTAAGTCAGATAACAAGTAACGCAAAAAATATGTATGCAACTTCACAGCATGTTGTGCAATTGCAAATTGACTTCCCAGGACTTGAACTGTTAACTGCTTTGTTTTTATTATAAAACACTGTATTCAGAGTAAGGCATGAAATTATCCTTGTTTTCCATTTAAATTAATTTTAGGAGTTAGAATAAAAACCAACACAACTCTTATCTTTGTTTGAGGACTTATAAATTAATGCCCACTCAGAGTTTATGATTGAATGGTTTTCTTTGTTGAACTTTGGCACAGCTCTGTGGTTGTTTGCCACCACTACAAAACAATATGACTTTTTGTCTTGTTGCTATTGCCTAAAGAAGAACTGGATGTAGTATAATATCCAGTTAGTCATATGCATTGTTACATCATTTAGCAGGAAGATAAGTTTGGTTCATGACAAAGTTACTGTAGGTCGAGACAAGTCAGCACAAGTTCCCTAATAATGTCTCCAAGCTGGTCAACTCCACATGTAATTATGACACCAATTCGTGACAGGAAAGGAATGAAAGGAGGGGTTTATGTGTCTGTGCAAGTAAAACAAAGGAAGGATGACAAAAGAGGGGATTCTCTGATACTGACGTGTGAAGGAAAGGGCAGCAATTAGGCTTACAGTAAGTATGGACCACGTAGGAGACAAATGGAAGCAGAGAAAGTCAAACATTTTCCTGTCAGGATTTGTCGATTATGTGAAAAAGATAGAAAGAAGAGAGAGAAAGAAAAGAGAACTACACGAGCAACTGCGGGAAAGGGTGAGTGGGAGATGAGGCCTGACAACAAAGGAAGGTTTGAGAACAAAGAAAGGTTACTATCGGTCATTCTCCTTGTAAGTAAACCTCTGCAGGCTCCACAAGTGGAGAGTCATCGTCCTGACATTTCTCAGTGCACACACACTCAGCGAGATAAAACACACAACAACACACAAACAGTTACGGGCAAGATGATACATAAACATACTGCTGATCATGGCTGTTTCATAACAGGTCACACTGTTTTTTTTTAGCCTTTTGTGTAGCTTCAAAGCTAAAACTGTCCATTTTACAGAGTCCAGTTTTTATTTGGTCCTATTAACATCAACCCTCATTTCAAACAAAGAAAGTGAGACTGAAAGTCTGGATCCAGGACCATTTTAAACAGTTCCCTTGCAGCTGAGCCTTGACAGCGGTGTCACTTTGCTTCCTGCTCTTTCATGTGCACAGATCTGAGCGAGATACTGAAACTCATGTGTGTGTGCATGTGTGTTTACAATAAAAGTGTTCTGTATTTGGTTTGTTTATGCGGCTGACAGTGTAACAAAAATGTCCCAAGCTGTTCTGACGTACTGTACGTGTAAATACAGGCCTTCATTTCTTCAGAGGAAAATGTATTTTCCTGACAATTTATTGGCGTTAAATGCTCAAACGTACAGAGAGCCCTGTTTTCACTAGTGTTGATGAAAACACTATGTGTGAACAAGTGTTTTCACATGTCAAAATATTCTTTGTAGGTCTGTGCGTATAAGTGTGAGTCTGAGGGAATGATTCATTCCCTCATGAGCTAATGCCTCAGTAAAATTGGTTATGTGACTGGGTGAATAAAACGCAATTGCGTGCTTGTAGATGTACGCACTCACGCACCTGCACCCACACATTTAGAATATTCCAGGGACACAAGACAGTCAGGCAGAGGAACAGGATTGTCCTCTAGTAACCTCACACAGGTTCGGCTGTGAGGTTACTATAGTTCAAACCTCTGATCAAGCCCTCAGCTATTTAGATCAAAGCAGATCTTGCACTTCTTATTGTGAACATATGAGATCATATACATGTCTTCTATATTAATGTACATTTATTTAAAAAATATATACCACGTTACTCAGAGCAGGAGACGAAAGCCTTCATGAGCATCAGAAATGCACATTCAACCTTTATTTATACAGGTTAATCCCATTGAGCCTCGAGAACTCATTTACAAGAGAGACCTGGTTTTAACAAAGAGTGATGACAACAGTGGACAACAAAGGCAACAGACAGTCATAATAGATGCGTACAATTAATTAAAAAAAATTACAAGTGAAAATTAAATGGTAACTAAAAGGATAATTAAAAGAAATAGTAGTAAAAAAAACAGCTAGGTTGTAAGGTGGTATAGAAAACTAAAAACAGGAACATGTCTGCATTGGTTTTTGCCATGAACTTTACAGATGTTTGAAGCCACTTAAGAGTCTTCAGGTCTTTCGTAAACTAGTCCCAGTGGCTCAATGGGATTAACCTGTTTAAATGAGGGTTGAATGAATAGAGAGGTCAAGGTTGAGAGCTTCAGATCTATTTGCAAGATATTCTAGGAAATAGGAGCAGAGTAGGAGAAGAAACTTTTGCCTAGTTCAGTCCTCACTGACGGATCACTGCATGCAATAATGTCCTGAGAGTGCACGCTGTAGCTGCACTCACACAGAGACATGTAGGAGGAGATGTATGAAGGCAGCAGAC
>JARVGV010000474.1:15516814-15531586 GCA_031762435.1 Hypsolebias longignatus
ATAACTGTAGAGTACCGTACATGTAGGCTTATAAGTGTCGGCTCGTGTGTTGTCCGGTTTACGTTCAAATCGGTTTACGTTCAGCCCGTAGGAATGGAACTCGGCCGTAAACCGGGGTTGACTTGTATACAGTATATATATTGTTCACTTAATATAATAAACACCATTCATTTTTTCTAAGGCTGAGTCTTGTGATGTTCCAGGTCTCATACTATCTGGGCATCCTGAATCATAACAGAAATGCTCCAGCCAAACAAACAAACAAACCCAGAGCAATACCAGAGATGAACAAGCTTTGTCTGCCATTCAAGCCGAATGCATCAGTCAACTAGATAATATGTTTCAACAAATTTTGTCTCAACAACAAACCACCCATTCCAACACAGGAGCTAGGGAAGTATGGTTTTCTCTCTCAACCATAAACTTTCAACTTCTCCTACAGCTCCAGCTGCTCCACGAGAACCCAGCTCCACCAGTGCAAACCCTGTTAATGACTCAATACATCAACACATTTTTGTAAAACCATCAGAACTATGTTCTGGAATCCCTGACCTTTGTGAAGGTTTTCTACTTCAATGCAAACTCACCTTCAAGGGAGCTCCTCAACTCTGCCACAGACACCGTGAAGATCACTTATTTCACAGTCAGCTGAATGGTAATGCATTCCAGTGGGCAACTTCATTTTTATATCGCCATAACTTGGATTCTGTTTCTTTTGATACACTCCTACTTGAGTTTCACAGAATTTTTGATCGGCCATTACAAGAAGCTAACGCTGAGAAGAAACTCCTGGGATTATGTCAGGGCCGGCGACCAGTCTCCGAACACGCCCTCGACTTCCCTGCGCTACCCAAACCTGAACCAATGCAGGTGGGACTCATCCGTTTAACCCCGGAAGAGAAACAAAAACGTAGAACTTTATTATGGGAAAGAGGGACATTATATTGCCTCCTGCCCGTTTCAGGGAAACGAGAATGCCCGCCAGTAAAGAGGGAGATATTGGTGGGCACTTCCTCACTCTCCCCCCTGTGCAGACTCACATTACCCACTGTAATTTAAATCAATCAGAACCGATTTCTGGTCCCGGCACTGATCGATTCAGGCACCGAACAAAATCGAATCAGCTTTAATCTGGTTCAAGAATTATCTCTTCCCACTCAAGAAATTCAGCCCATATCTATTGCAGGAGTCACCGGTGAAACTTTGGCTCAGGTCCGATTCAAAACAGCTGATATACATTTAATAACATCCGGTAACCACTATGAGAGTATTAATTTAGTCGTGTTTGACTCTCCCAATACCCAATTAATTTTAGGATATCCCTGGTTAAAAGATCATAACCCTAACATAAATTGGGAACTTGGGAGGGTGGAGAGATGGAGCGACAGATGTCTTAAACACTGTCTACACAACGGTATTTCCAACATTTCTAAAACTAATTCTATCAGAGAAGAGATTGACGTCTTCTATTTCCCCTGCATACAATGACTTAGCTCCAGTCTTAAACAGACGGCCTTGTCTCTGCCACCTCAGCGCCCTTACCATTGTTCCATTGATCTCCTCCCTGGGGCATCATTACCTGCCAGTCACCTCTATAATCTCAGGCCCCGAGAGAGAAATCATGAAGACATACATTGAAGAGTCACTTTCCGGGATCATCCGCCCATCTACTACTCCTGTGGGGGCAGGGTTCTTCTTTGTAACTAAGAAGGATAAAACCCTTCGCCCTTGTATTGATTATCGGGGTTTGAACAATATAACAATAAAGAACAAATACCCCTTACCTCTAATCAACTCAATCCACAAACAAGTACAATCTGCCACAATTTTTTCTAAACTCAATCTAAGAAAGGCATATAATTTGATATGCATAAAACAGGGGGATGAATGGAAAACTGCTTTCCTTTTGCTTTCTTCTTTTTTAAGATATTTTATTGGAGATTTTGTTTTTGTGTATTTTGACAACATTCTTATTTACTCTCACAACAAAGAGGAACATACAAAACAGGTCAGGACGGTGTTACAGAGGTTATATGAAAACCAGTTATTTATATTTTGTAAAAGGCAAGAACCCATGCGGGCTCTCTCCTCTGCAGCCTATGTTATCTCGGCTCATGTCCCCCTGTCTCTCCTCTCTGGCATCCCATGCGGGCTCACCCCTCTGCAGTCTGTGTCATGTCCTCTGTCTCTACCCTCTGGCAGCCCATGCGAGCTCACTCCTCTGCAGTCTGTGTGGTCTTGGCTCACTCCCTCTGTCTCTCCCCTCTGGCAGCCCATGCGGGCTCTCTCCTCTTCAGCCTATGTTGTCTCAGCTCATGTCTCCCTGTCTCTCCTCTCTGGCAGCCCATGCAGGTTCACCCCTCTGCAGCCTGTGTCATGTCCTCTGTCTCTTCCCGCTGGCAGCCCATGCGGGCTCACCCCTCTGCAGCCTTTGTTGTCTTGGCTCACTCCCTTTCTCTCCCCTCTGGCAGCCCATGCGGGCTCATTCCTATACAGCTCATGATGGCTCGGCTCGTGTCCCCTGTCTCTCCTCTCTGGTGGCCCATGTGGGCCCACTCCTTGGCAGTCTCTCTCCTCTCTCTTGCCCCCCCTGGCAGCCCTCCTTCCGAGCTCCCTCTTCCGGCCGGACCCTCGCCAGCTCGGCCCCGGCTCCCTTTTGGGGGGTGGATTTCTATGATCCATCTCCCTTCGCCAGACTCGAATGCTCACAGCGGTTCGGCATGCACGTCCCCGCCGGGGCCCGAGCGCCAAAGAATCTCTCATCAATAAAACACTCTAATTGTCTTCCCGTCTCTTTGTGTGAGTCTCTACAGGTTGAAATTTTAATTAGTAAGTTTATTTTATTTTTGCCCACAAATGTAGTTTAATTATACATATTACAGTTTATTTAATTTTGAAAATTGAGTACAAAACAATGTTTTGCTTTTTTTTTTTTTTTTTCTGGGACTTGAGGATTAATGCCAGTTTTTACCTGTTATTCTAATAAGGCTTGCTATGACTGACATTCCAAGCCTTTATTAGCCTTTAAACATCTCGTGCACCTACAATAAGCAGTAATATCTCAATGGAAAATAAACAGATTATTGTAGTATTGGTATCATAACAGTTTACATAAAATTTATTTACTTTGTACTTTGTACTGACAAGTTTAAATCAGGTCCTTTGGATGAATTCTAATTCGAAGAAGAATCCCGCAGAAGACCTTGGACATGACCAGAGGACCTTGTTTTTTAACCAAGAGGTTAAAATATACAAAAGTTTTTAAATTTAAAAATAATATTAAAAAAAAAGCAAGACATCAAGAAAGTATTTTTTTAAAAACAATATTGTTTTATTTTGTATTTTATTGGTATTGATATATACATGGCATTATTTGTGCTTTTTTATTACCAAGAATAAAACCATAAGGGAACACATCAGAAAATTAAAATCAAATCTTTAAACCAAGATTGAATTATTCTGTTTTAGGTGAATATTCTGAGAGGATTTCAAACCCAGAAAATAATGACAAGAGGGAAAAGAGAAAAGCAAATAGATAGGTAGGTAGATTGATTATATAGATAGTTCAGAGACACTTGCAGATGGTCCACTGAGGGTAGTGTGAATCTTCAGTATGTGATGTGCTTTTACCAACAGCAGCAAAGGCACCTGTGGATAATTTAGTTTTAAAAAGAAAAATGCCTCAGGGCCGTATTCCACACACAAACAACCACAATCCTTCCAATTTCTTTCAAAAGGTTTTCACCACACATATGCTGATTTACTCTATTATCTTTTTTTTTTTTTTTTTAGCTATTGCGGAAATTGGGTTCAAAGTTGGCCTATAGAGGCCAATTCCTCAGACCCTAGATGTTAAAAAATGTTAGAGCTTCTTAACTTCTATTGTTATGCACCCGGTGTTTTTTTATTTTTTATTTTTAAAGGATTGTGGTGTAACAATAGGGGAATAGATTTCCTGATATTTAAGCTTGGGATGTCAAGAGGAGAGTAAAGCATGGGGATATAACAAATAGGATGTGGAGACAACATCAAGATATGTCATTTAATGATTGATGGGCACGAGATGATTGATGAGATAGGAAGTGAAAATAATTTTAAACTGATGGAAAAGAAGTAGAGGATGAAGATGGAAGGTAAGCAAGAAGAGTTAAATGGTAAATATACTCTAGATAATGAAAAGTTAAGAAATGACTATAGGGAAAAGTGAGCACAAAGAACACTATTTTATTAATGTTTGAGAAGGAAGATAAAGACTTGATTAAAATAAGCCAAATGTATTTTATATAAAATGTAAAAAAAAAAAAAAAGTATTTTTAGAGGAAAACACTGGATGAGCATGTATAATTATAATTATAAAATGGGCTGATCTCACCTATGCCTGATAGGGTGTTTCACAAAAAAAAAAAAAAAAAAAAAAAAAAAAAAAAAAAGTGTAACCTTACATTTGTGTTTTTTTTTTTTAAATAATTGGCATTTACAAAAAAAAAAAGAAAAAAAAAAGAGCCTTTTCAATACATACACAAAGATGTTTCAGAATTTAAGTTAAAGTACCGGTGTGAGGAAAACTGAGTACAGTAGATAGAAAACAGCAACAGGTACAACTATTATGTCAAAGATAAATTGTTAAACCAGTTCCATAGCAAAATGGATAGACCAATTTTTATTATTATTATTATTTTTTCTGTTTTTGTCCTATTTGGTGCATAGACATAAAAAGCACAATTTGGGCAATGTGGAGTGTTTATACATAGAGTGGAGATAAATAACCAGAATCAAAACAAACAAACAAAAAAAAAAAAACCCGTAGATAATCTGATTTAAAAATAAAGATATGGAAGTGAATACAGATGATCTGAAAAGAGCAATGAGGGAAAAATGCTAGTGAATAAAAAGGCTAAAGCACAATTATTTGCATTTGTTATCCTATAAAACTCATGACTGGAGGACATAATCCAAGTTTCGACTAATGCAGAAGGATCACATAACAATGTTGGGTTTAAAGACTTGAAGGATAGGGAAGAGGGGGAAGGCCTTTCTGGTATAGATTGGTCTGTAGGTAGCCTCAGCTTCCCATAAGACAAACACATTGTCTGATTTTAATTATTAGCTACCCATCGGGCTGAGCGAACATTTGTTTCTGTCTCTTACAGTCGCCAACTAACAAATTAATTCCATTAATTCCCTTGCAGGATTTGCAATTCATAATCATTTCTATTGATCCTAATAAAATAAAAGAATAAAAAACAGGAGCTTGTTTCCATTAATATTTTGGTCAAACAGTAAACCCCCAAAGCAAATCCCCAAGAGCAATCTTTTGTGACGTTCAAGCTCTATGGTACTGGCAGCAACTGAAAAAAGGACAGGCAACCAACAAGAGTCATAAAATAGGACTGCCCATTTGTGTCCATGGGTTGTCCCAGTATAAAATCAACTTTTTTGTATCAAGTCCTCCATCCGTTTTCCAGGAACTGGCCGCTGACCAATTCTCATTAGTTTGGTTGGTGTGCTGCAATGACCTCTCTTGGTCCATGATGACCCAGTCTTTTAGCTTGCATTCGCTAAGCCACAGTCTTTAAAACTTCCAGATGAGCTCTCATCCATGCCATTTGATTGCAGAACGTGCATGAACTTCTTGCCATGCTTTAGTCCACGTTGATTCAGCTTTTTATCTGGCCTCAACCGCTGTCCATTGCACAACCCATGTTGATTTTGTAGTCTGTTGGCTAGCGTTAGCTTCATACTTTTGAGTCTGCATGTCCCGTGCATTGGCGATCTTCTCGTTTTCAGCTCCAGAGACAAAAGTTACTGGTGGTTTGGCAGGTGGAGCCTTTCTCAGCCGGGGACAGGTAGAGCTTGCCGTTAGCGCAGGCACACAGCTCATAAACAGTCTGTTTGGTGTAGGTGGTGCCTGCAGGTGCTCCTTCCAGTGGGTCTACAGCGCTACCAAGGGGAATATTTCCCAGTTTGATGGTGTTGGCATCTAAAAAGATCTGTGAAAACAAACAACAATAACAACAAAGATCAAACCGACTGTTTTGTTTAACAACTATATACTGTAAAAATGATGTATGATGATGCTGCAGCCTTAAGGAAGTGAGCTCACATGGACTATCTTGATGCCTAAAATAAGACGCAAACAAACAGCAGGGGAGATGGCTATGTTTAAAGAAAATGGAATAATGTTCTTGGTACAGAAGAATAGAGTGCACATTGCTCTAGGCAGCGCCTATACTCAATGGATGACTTGGGTTGTCAAAAAAAAAAAAAAAAATCTATGGAGACAGGAAGAGAATTTCTATTTAGAAAGAGTCTCTTCTGATAAAGAGGGGGAGTGGGAGTGAACGAGGCAGAGGGCAAGCTAGGTGAAGACGAGAGTGGGAAAATCTATGAGAGCAGAGAGCAGAGTGAAAGATTTAGAAAAAGAAACGAGACACTTGGGGGGTGGGGGTGGGGGACGGAATATGCAGCATAAAAACAGAAATGCTAAAATTAATTTTGAACGTGTTCCCCAGACACAGTGCAATATTTTGAATTGTGGTTAATTTCAAACAGAAGCGACAGAGGAAAAGTCCAAAAATAGAAAAACAAAATAAATTAGACCTTCTTTTGGTCAAGTGTGCCAAAGTTCAAACTAAAACCTACCCACAATCAGTTAGCTCTCGGAGCAGGTGTTGGAGATGACTCAAAGCAATTACCAAACCAAATTTTGGTTCAATATATGTTCCAGTACAATCAAACAAAAGACCATTTGAATGAATTGCATTATCTGCCATTTACACATGCTATAGTCCATGTCATACAGTATAACGTGTTTTATAAGAACACTGCATTTTGTTATAATGTCAAGGACATTATCACTAAGCAGCATGGACATATTTGTCAATTCTTTTCAGATATTCACCAGATAAATAAATAAATAAATAAACTAATTAATAAATAAAAAAGAATGCTTGGAATTAAAATGAAAGTCAGATATTCAATTTTACATCCAGAGAATAACCTATATTAGCTATTGGGCAGGCCAGCTAAAAAAAGAAAAGAAAATGAATACACAATTATTTGCATATTCTTTCATGCTTCGTTTGGCCAGAATCCCTCCTGACTTTCAAATACTCCCTGCCTTTTTATTGATACAAGTTGTGTTGGGATTCATTACTCAGTCTTGGTTTCTATTGACTTCTTCATGCACTTATTTACTCATCAGTGTTCAACGGACTTCTTTTGCGCCCCCCGTCTCTTTCCCACCCAATCTTACAGAATTTTTCATAGGCCTTAGGCTGAGCAATTATCTTGAGACATTTGTGCCCCCATTATTCACATTTTTCAATTTAAGAAAAAGAAAAGTGAGGAAGTAGAAATGTGTGAGGGGAAAAAAAATGTGCAAAAAAAAAATGGGAAGAAAAGTGGTACAGGGAATGATGTGATGGAGGAATGTAAGAAGTATGATAGAGGGAAAATGTCAAATCAAACGGCTGGCTGGAAAAGGGTGACGTAATGAGATGGAGCGAAAAAAAAAATCTAAGGGAGAAGATAAAACACTGAGGGGTTCAGACACTCCAACAGTTAGTTATCAGTTCATGTATCAATAATAGTAAAAACAGTAGCACTGTAAACAGATTGGCATAACATTAAAGGTGAAGTTAAAACCATTAAAGTGGGATCCTGCTGAAATGTTATTAATCAATAATATCTAATCAGTAATACCTAATATGTAAATATCTTTGAACAACCACAGTTCAAAAAATGGTTTAATCCTGACCTAATAATTTCCAAAAAAACAAACAATAGAATTGTATTAAAATAACCACTGGATTTAAAATTGGCTGCAATGTAAAAGTATATAAAACAGCATTTAACTAAAATGCTATACCATTTTTGAAAATGAAAGTTTAAAAAAAAAAAAAAAGAGGAAAACCCATTTTGGCCTATGCATTACTGGGATTATCTGTTAGCTCATCAAATCATTTAAAATTAAACAAAGTTCTTCTCTAAAATGAATAAATTCATTAGTTTTTTTTCTTTTCTTTTGAAGGGTCAGCAGGGACTTGAATATCAAGTGTGAACTATTTAGACTTATAGACTTTGATTAAGAAGATGTGTCCACATAATATCTTTATAACAAAACAAAACAAAAACAAATATATAAATATAGTTTGTTAAAAATGTTGAATCTGTCTAAACCATTGGAAAAAAAGGAGAAAAAAAAAAAAAAGACAATCCCAATCAATTAGTGACTTGTGGTCACATTGACTTTACAGTGAATGAACAGATGAGCTGGGCTTCATCTTAGGGCCACCTAATCACTTGACATGGTGCAAGCACAAACTTTTGGGCTAGATTTCTTTCTTTTTTTTTTAAGTCTCCAAAATATACACTAAAAAGCAGTTATCACTCTCCAAAAACCCCTCCTGCGGTCTAATTTTTGCAGCAATTATTATAGCAAATGTGAAACGGGCTAATGTTTGAAAAAAGGTTTTACATCAGATTAATGAAATGTGTTAGTGATTGAAAAGAAACAAAGACCTACAGTATGAATAAAGATTTATTTATACTCTGCAAAATTGTGTTTGAGACTTTTTTTTTTTTGCATGGACATCTTTTAATGAAAGAGAAACTGCAGCGTACGTCACAAACAAACAAAAGCAACAACACAGCCACAGCAAGGCTGGAAGAAATGGATAATCGTTTTCAGTTGATGATGGATGAGTTGGAGGGGGAAGAGAAGAGCTTATTAAAAGAAGAAAAGGACAAACTGGCATTTCTGTGGTTAAATGTTACTTTGCAAACTTTCACAAGGAGATTGCCACTGTTTCGAGAGACGACTAAATACCAAGCCAGAGTAGGGAGGGAAATTGTCCCTATGCTACCTCGCCTTAAAGAGTTTATTTGACTAACTTCATAAGTTTTGGTGGAACCATTGTAAAGACAGTGACGTCTCAGCTAGCTGCTCCGTGACAGCGTTATGGGTATACCACTTTCCCACATAAACACACACACAACATTCTGACCAGTCACACAATACTTGGTGTGTACTCCTGCGTAACAAATGTTCTGTCAGGTGCTTGTGCACATACAAAAGTATGCTTTTTCACCATGTAACAGATTTTCTAAATGTCATTTTTATTACCCGGACATGTTCATTCACATAACCAGGATTCATTCACAAGTTGCCTTTCAAGACGTATTTAGGGATGCTCATCAACAACAGGTGTGAACACGCAAGCGAGTGTGCTTACAAAAATGTACAGAAGTGCAGATTTAGATTGGCAAGGCACTTGTGTTTTTGAAAAAAATACTACTAAAACTACTATTAAAGTTTCTTCGCCAAACATAATAATCAACACAGGCACAAGCCAATCATTTCTATTATCCTTCTTTATCTATAGAATAGAAAAAAAAAAATTGCTTTGTTCTTTTCAGAAGGCATATAATCATTGGCAACAACTCCACTTTGAAATGGAGAATAATTTGCTAAATTAATCATTTCTAATAAGTCAGCTGAATTTAAAGACACAATTTGGATATTTTTCAACTAGAAAAGTTGATTAGGGTAGGTCACATGACTGACATTGTAGCGTGAATAGAACATGTCTAATGATATAATCCACAACTGCATATAATAAATACTGCCTTTAGTGGTGAAGTCATTGACACGGTCAGAAGAGGAAACGATTCATGTCCACATAAATGGTTTATTTTTGTTTTAGCTAACTTTTGTGGTTCAGTTCAAGATAAACTATCATTTAGGCTTGAGCTTTTGCTTAGACTTTATTGCAAATTGTGTGTCTGTTTGCATTTTTGCAAGTTGCCTGGAGGAGATGAGCACATACCGGTAGTTCTCAAAAAAAAAAAAAAAAAAAAAAAAGAAAGAAAAAAGAGAGCAGTATTATTTAGTTTATTTTTTTGTCTTAAAAGTCATTTTACCTAATTATCTGTTGGCTCCAGGCTTAGTGGCAGCCTTGAATCATAATAATAGCCTTTAGCAGTCTGTAGTTTCTGTGGCACATGGAGAATGATTTATTAAATTTAATTAGGCTGTGTTTGAAAAACTTGCGAGTAACTGGTTCTCTTTGCTCAGAGTTGAAATGACAAGTGGAATGGAATTTGTCTTAAATGGTGTTTTTTATAGATAGGATGGGCAGCTGTAAGCACGGTAACAGGACATTACACTGACACTAAAAGTAAATGAAAGTCTGGAGCCAAAATTAAAACTGCCTCACAGGAATAATGAAGATTTTCAGATTGTGCTTGTAAGTGTGCACAGAAGACATTCAACTGCATGATCGTGTGTCATTAAAATGAACTCGTTTTATGATGGAATGCAAAAATTAACATTCCAGTTTGAGCACAAGATCAGTAAATATGGTAAAAAAAAAAAAAAAAAGGGCCAAATAGTTTTCTAGATACAGCTGTGTATATTCATCCAGTTAGACTTTCATGCTCATTGGTTTTAATGAGAGACAGTTACACTAAGAAGGCACTTTAAGAGCAAATGAAAAACATAGGTGTACCCTTGTCCCTGTATGCCAAGCACAGAAAAAAAAAATGCCACCAGACATCTCAAAATGTCAAGGTATGCTGTCTAACAGGTCCCTGGTGTATTCCTGCCATCTTCCTTTTATCTTCCCAATAAAAGCTGCCAAAGCTCAGTTATAGCTGTATGGGGTAACGGGCTCAGCCGCATTCGGCAGTATAACTTAAATCTAATTCTAACAACATGTCTGCCATTAAAACAGAAACCTAAAATAACCTGGAGCATGGCAATAGGATGGTGGTGATGACGATTGTAGTGTGTTTGTGTGAGAAAAGCAGGTATAGTTGTCTTTCATTACAAAAGAGAAACCATGGCAACAAACTAAGGAGCGATAAATGGGAGAGATGAACAGGTTGAAGGAGAAGCATAAACCAAGAGAAAGCACATGTGTGGTTGTTATAGTAGGCAAGAATGATATGAGAAGGCTGAGGAATGGATGGACAGATGGGTGGAAAAAATCTAGGAAGAAATGGCTGAAGTTATGCGTTGCTGCCTTAAGTTGGATTGGCGCAAACATTCTTAAGGACTGAACGTGGCTGGGTTAGGTCAAACTCTTTTCATCCATGCACAAGTCTGAAGGATAACTAACTAACCAACTAATTGAACTGGTGGCAGGGTGTCATCTTTGGATTTCAGCATCACAATGCTTGCAAGGGTCAGAAGCTTTAAGATAGCTTTAGGGCCAAGGCCTTATTAGGAGAAGTAAGATGTTTCTGCTTTTTTGTCACTTATGATTTAACTGCAAGGATTTTACATAACAGAAGTTAAAATGAGAAAAAAAAAACTGCATCAGTTTCTGAAGGTCGGCAAATGAATACTGTACATTTATTGTACAGGCTTTAGCCCGAAAACAAGACAGAACGTCTTTGACTCGAGGACTAAAACTCACATAGAAAAATAAAATAATATAAAAAAAATAAACACAAAAAACTCCAATATTCATTTATTTTGCAGTCCTGAAAAACATGTCCAGCAGAGCCAAAAAAAAAAAAAAATAAAATAAAAAAAAAAAAAATAAATAAATAAATAAATAAAAAAAACAGTTATTCCAGCTTCTGTTCCAGCAGTTCAGTGTTCAGCTGTTAAAACGTGAGCAGCAGAAAATGTTACTTTAGCTTCAACATTATCAATATAAATATAGCACTTGGAAAAACAGTTTCATGGACAGCAGCTGAATGCATTGAGTGGTTAAAGTGTGTTTAGGGTCAAACCACATTAAAGCATTGAGTAGAAGATGTGGCCTTTAGAGCGTGTAGCCGCTATAAAAAATGATGGAGGTTAGAACTCTAATATCTAAGAAAGTAGAAGTTTGGGAACATGAAGGACAACTTTTGGTAAGAAAAATTGTTTTTCCAGAAATTTCCTTCTGTCAAATACAGTATATTAGTGATTGAGAAAAAATATATACAATGACCCACAACTTTATGAAAGCTACACAGCTTCTTGAAATTTGACATTTAGTGAATTCTATTATGCTAAATCTGATTGTACTCCACTGTCTGTATTCCTTTTATATCATAAATACACAAGTTTGCATGGATGCCTGAGAATGTGCATATAGCATGAGTTTACGTGTCTGATTGGATTTTTTTTCCCAACACCAGTTAAGCAAGCGTGTGCCTTCTGGCAATGCAGAAATCGGAAACATGCAGGGCGTAGCAATTATGAAGGGTCAAAACATTTTTCATGGACGATTTCCTTCAGCACCGCCAAGAAGCGCAAAAGGGGGAGACGGGTGAGTTGACAGAAGAGAAGGGAAGGCAGCAATAGAAACGTTATTTATTTTTGTTATGAGAAGAGAAGACATGGAAATAGGACAAAAGCAATGCAGATGAAGTGGGTATATACAATGTAACTGTAAAAGTATAAAATCAATGTATATATATATATTTTTTTTTTTCTGGTTCTGTTTTAACTCGAGTTATCCTAAAAGACTTTTCTATAAATGTTTAATGTGCTTCCATAGCCTTGTTGAAGTTAAAATTATTAGCCACATCCACACCATAAATGCCACATCAACATGGTACATCTCATTAGGTTTTATCCAATTAGACCATCCATCTATGCATCTGACCTCTGTTTAGATCATTTTACTGGTTTAATTACACAAGCACAGCTTCACTTTACATTTTAACTCGGAGTCAGAGCTCAGAATACCCAATAATTGAAACAGAATGAAAAATGTCAATTTTAAGAACTTGTGTTTAAGAGCGTGAAGAATAAGCACGTGCAAAAATAAAATGAAAACATGGATTGTGTAGATGCTGTGTTTAAAGTTGTTCTAAAGAACCTACAGACTCATTTTTACGTTCATCTTCAATTTTCCAAAACTCCCCTAGAGTTCTTATAATTTAAAAAAAATACTGCACTACACAAATTTTAAAGCAGATTATAATGAAATGTCAGCAGCCTTGTTCTTTGCTTTATATTCCAACTAAATAAATAGGACCTTTCAAACTGTATAGATTGTAGATGTTTAGTACTAAAGTTGGAGTATTTGTCTAACTTTTCTTAATCAAGATGGCTACCTTTCATGCTTAACTTTTTCTTAATCAGAATGTTCTTTAGGATTTGCAGATAAGCATTGCTTCATATGAAATGTGTTGGCTCCAGTGCTTTGAGCAAATGATGCAGTCTTTCTCCTTTCCACTAGAACATGTCCAATTTTGGGTTTTGACTTTATGGGTTGGAATTTTTGATGGTAAATGTTGTTGTGGTTGTTGTTGGCTGTTGTTGGTTGTTGTTGGTTTTTGGTGGTGGTTGTTGTTGGTGGTGGTTGTTGTTGGTTTTTGTTGGTGGTGGTTGTTGTTGGTGGTGGTTGTTGTTGTTGGTGGTTGTTGTTGGTGGTGGTGGTGGTGGTTGTTGGTGGTGGTGGTGGTGGTTGTTGGTGGTGGTGGTTGTTGGTGGTGGTTGTTGGTGGTGGTTGTTGTTGGTTGTTGTGGTTGTTGTTGGTTGTTGTTGATTGTTGGTGGTTGTTGTTGGTTGTTGTTGGTTGTTGTTGGTTTTTGGTGGTGGTTGTTGTTGGTTGTTGGTGGTTGTTATTGGTTGTTGTTGGTGGTTGTTGTTGGTTGTTGGTGGTTGTTGTTGGTGGTTGTTGTTGGTTGTTGGTGGTTTTTGGTGGTTGTTGTTGTTGTTGGTGGTTGTGGTTGTTGTTGTTGTTGGTTGTTGTGGTTGTTGTGGTTGTTGTGGTTGTTGGTTGTTGTGGTTGTTGTGGTTGTTGGGTGTTGTGGTTGTTGTGGTTGTTGGGTGTTGTGGTTGTTGGTGGCTGTGGTTGTGGGTGTTGTGGTTGTTGGTGGCTGTGGTTGTGGGTGTTGTGGTTGTTGTGGTTGTTGTTGTTGTTGTTGTGGTTGTGGTTGAATTTTCTAGGAGTAAAACTGTATCGAGTTTCAAATGGAGTAGAGAAAATCTGCATGCAGGTATAGCTTTTTTTTTTTTCCCCCTTATGTGAGAACAATCTCTTATTGGTAGTTTTGAGCATTAAAGCCTCATTAAGGTCTCTCTTGAAAATGAGTTCTCGTGGCTCAATGAGACTAACCTGGATAAATAAAGGTTAAATGAAAAAAAGACAAAGAAACCTGCACCCAAATAAAATTAAAATAGATGTTCTTCATTAAACTTTGTTTGGCTTTTCAAATATGTGCTCATCTGAACGTATTCACATTTAGTCAATGGGCTTCCAACAATTCAGAACATGTACTTACACTTCCATTTGTCATTTTTGAATCTGTACTGTGACAATGATAACGTAACATGGGCGGCTGTGGCTGAGTGGTTAGAGCAGTCGTCCTCCAGTGCAAGAGTTGGGGGTTCGAATCCACCAGCAGTCACATGCCGAAGTGTCCCTCGGCAAGCCACTGAACCCCTCATTGCCTCTGATGTATGTCTCATCAGTGTGTGAATGTGACCCCAAAAGCACTGATTAGTCTCTTTAGAATGATTTGTTCAATTAGCATTGTAGAGATCTAATAGAGTGCTGTACGAATGGGTAAATGAGGGCACAGAATGTAGTGTAAAACGCTTTGAGTATCTGGATAAGATAGAAAAGCACTAGATAAGTGCAGTCCATTTACCATTTGTGTCAAGCCACTCTTGAACAAGACAGTGTCAGAAGCGTCTCACCTGGGACTGTTGCTGAGTGGTCCAAGGTTATGTTCTCTGATGAAAGTAAATTTTGCATTTCCTTTGGAAATCAAGGTCCCAGAGTCTGGAGGAAGAGAGGAGAGGCACAGAATCCATGT
>JARVGV010000474.1:15556819-15567333 GCA_031762435.1 Hypsolebias longignatus
CCGCTCGTGCGAGCAGTTCCGGTTTAAGTCTAAATCGGTTTCCGGCCGGGCCGGAGGAACGGATCTCGGCCGTTAACCAGGGACTACATGTAGCTACCTTCTTTTTCCTCTGGATCATGTCAGACCGATCTCTACCTTTTGCCTGTCATTGTCCCTACGTTTAGAGTTTCTACCTTCTGTCCTACATACTTGACTTTCCTCTTTTCTCTCTGTATCCTGGTACATTTCCCTCCTCAGAGACCAACAGTAGCATAATTTACACAGGCAACCTTTTAGTCAACAGCATTGGTAGCCATCACTGTTAACTTGGGCCTTTTACGGATCCACTTTGGTTTGGCTTGAATGAACTTGCATATTTGTTTTGGCAAAATGAATGCACCATTTATCCAGGCTAGAGACAGAGATCAGAGATACATTGGCTTGTGCTCCCTAGCAGTTGGTTTGAAAAAGATAATGGTAATGCCATTAGGAAAAAATAAAATGTTCTAACATGCACATCTTGCTTGGATGGCCAACATAAAGGTGTTTTCTTCTAAAAACAAACAAATAAAAAAAACATGGTTGCACAGGTTTGCTGTACAAAGTTGCCTCTAAACAAATGTCAGATCATTTTTTTGTAGTGACATTATATCAAAGTGGTATTGTTTTGCGGTAAAGAAAAACACTGCATATGGCAAAAGTCAGACACAAAATAATAAATAATTATATCCTGATGCATGTTCAGTTATCAGGTAGAAAAATCTAACAAAGTTATGTCAGGTCCTCTGGACGGATAAAAAAAATAAAATAAAAAAATAAATAAAAAACTTGTTGAAACGTTTCGTCTTTTAGCCAAAATACTTCATCAGTCTGAGGAACTGCAATAAACTCGTCTTATAAATAGCACCTTCTCCAATCAATAATTGTCAATTTAGACTTGTTTTGAACCCACAACACCTGAAAGCTTCTTGCTCTTACTAAAACAAACAAGTATTGAAACTGACCTGACTGAATATTGGATTTTTACCTGGATTATTGAGCATGAACTTTCATGTTTGAAGTACTGAAACTGTTCAGCAAAATATTTGTAAAATAAAATGTGAGACTAGCTGTCCAATCTGGGCCCTGCAACAAAACAATTATTTAAATGAAGCATCGTATTGAGTACTGAAATAATAGAAAGGAAAACAACGGCACTGCGAAGGAAAAGTTGAAAAACTCAATTTTAATACAATGTTGTGGAAACTAACTTTTCTAAATGATTTTATAGCCTTTCACCATATTAAATATAATTTTATTAATGTCTTTGTTGTTCACTGAGTCTTGCAAATACCATGACAAAGTAAAATAAAGTGCTTTGTGTTGTCATCATTGTATTTTCCTATACAATGACAAAATGTGTTATCTGTAATTAACTAATAACATGTGAGATACACCCAGGTAGAGCAGTGGGCAGCTGTACAGGCTCCCTATGGGAGCAATTAGAGATTAGGCATCTTGCTCAAGGACACCACGACATGTGAACGTGGTGGGGAGCTGAACCTACAGCTTTCTGATCCCAAGTCGGCTACCCTACCTCTTCACCATTTCGGCCCTGACAAATATGAGCTTGATACAAAGATACAGTACTGAAGCTGATTTCACAAGTAAACAACTGGGATACTTGGATGAAGTCACTGATGTTATAAAGTTTAAATGTAAGTACTGTATGTGTTAGCTGTTCACACCGTTGGATACTGAGGGGAAAAATGCTGGTCAGAAAGCCTTAGCCTAGCACTGATAAAGACCTATTTACCTATTGTAAAGCTGGCTTCACACTAAACAATCTTTTATTTATTTTTTATTTTTATTTTTAAAGAAAAAAAAAGATCATGAACTTGATCTTTGGGTGTGAATCTGTGGTTATTCAGTGCGACAGACTCACCAACAGCTGATTTTGCATGCTCATCATTACCAAAGGCAAACTATGACAAATATCAAGCAGTGCCAGAAACTTAAGGGAAAAATCATGCAGTGGGACTGCTGCTGTGACTAATGTTTCTTTTATTCTTTACCTCCATTCATTTCATTTTGGACTCAGAATCTTATAAAACAGAACATTAATGCTTAATTTTCAATTATTACAAGACTCATATATCTTTGTAGGATTCTTTGCAACATACACAATCCTGCAGCATCAAGAAATCTAAAAACTCCATATTCGTCAAACTGTCGTACAAATACCGCTGGTGATGCTCACGATCCATCTAATAATACTCTAAATAAAATTAATAGTGATTTCTTTTTACAAATAGAATAAAAAAGCTAACTTCAACACAATTATGAAGAAAAATTAAAATTCCAAGAGGTCAAAAAGACAAGTCGTTCATGGTTTATTACAATCAAGGCTCCAAATGTAAAATACTTTTTAAATGCCAATGAAAATATCGTGAGAACTTGAATGGTTAATGGTTAATCACTGTACTAGTACCTACATAAACTGGATTTATATGCCACGATGAATGAAGAAATCTGCTGTTGCTGATATTGTTGTATAACAAAAATCCAATCATTTTGTTCTCACATGAGCTCTGAGAGTTTGTTCTTCACTCATAGCAACTTGTCTCTCTCAGATGTGTCATTGATCGTGTAATTGATCAGAATTTTGTTGTGGGCATGAGGAAAAGCGGTTCAACTACAATGTTATTTAGTTTTAACTGCTCCGCTGAGGAACAACTGTCTGAGGCTGTTAGAAAATACAGCCACCTTTACAGCATTTTCAGCAAAACTCACAAGTACAGCACCGAGAGCAGATCCCTTCACTTCTCAGTGTATAAATCCAGCTTTAAGCAGCGCCACGTCGGTCTCTGTGGGAGTCCTCATCATCGTACGTCAATCAATCATACAACAGTGTGATTCAGGTTGTAGTCTAGATGTTTTATCATCAAACTCAAGAGTGTGACATGTACAAGCCTTTCATGTTTTTAAAATCAGTTATATGCTGAAGTCACTTGTCAACCACAGTCTTTATGCAAATAATGTTGTGCCTTTTTTTGTAATTTCTTGGATAGAGTACTGTACATACAGTAGAGTGGCGAGTTAAAAAAATCCTTAATTTTATGACTCAAAAGCATGAAAAAATAAACCAAAGACAGTTAGAGTGCATTAGAAATGTTGTATGTTGTTAAGGTCAAGGTTTTGGACAAGGTATTTCCCCTCAATAAATCTTTTACAATATCACTATCATTTATGCAGCGTCCTTGTACTTTGCCAAAAACAGTTCTCTTAAAACACGAACTTGTTATACTGTTTGGGATTTGTAGCCTCATAAATTTAATTAATTGAACACTTAAGCAACTGCATTTTGATGCTGTTCAGTAACGGTCAAAGATGCAAATGGCAAAATTAATTCATTCAAGGGCGGGTGAGGAGAAACACAGTTAGAAAGTGAGGACGGCCTTAAACTTATTTTATACATCTGTGAAAAAGAGTTCAAGGAGCTGCGTCTCGTTTAAACAGTTGCAAATGCAGTGGAGAGACGGACTGGATTCAAATATGCAGAGACAAGATATAATGCTTCCTGAAATTTTGAATGTTAAAAAACCAATGGTGGCCCAAGAGAGAGAGAATGCACATTCCTTAACCATGTACTGTACTTGTACTGACATTGTGAAAGCATGACAGAAATAAAGTGAAGAAAAATAGACACATACACTTCATCCCTCCCTCTAGTGGACAGAGAAAGGAGACATGAAAGAAGAAATGCTTGAGGAGGGAGACAAAAGGAAAAGAGTGCTTTGAAAAGGTAAGACAAAAGCTTTTTCAGAGACAACAATAAGATCAACTCTTGTGTTTCTCCTTATTTCTCTGCCTCATTTCCTGCCCTCCTACAGTCATCCTATCAGTGTTTCTCTCATCCCTCCTCATTGTGCTTTACCTCCTGAGTGGATTCTCGCTGTGCTCACTCTTTTTCTAGTCTAAAAAAAATACAGACAGGGGTGTCGTGATGGAAAAATGCATTATCTTCCCATCTCCCTCTTTGCCTTCCTTTGTGGCTGTTTGTACGGTGTTCACAAAAATAATTCATTAGATAAATAATATTTTGATTTGAGTGCTTTTGGAGCTTCTGAAAATTCAGGTTTGGGCATTTGCATAAAGGTCCCATGTCAGAAACAGCAGCTCAAAAAAATTACCGAACAAAACCAACAATGAAAAACTCTAATTTAGGATTTCCTCTGCAAATAAAATGAGCATATTTTAAATTAGTGACTAATGTGTTTTGAAATGGAAAAAATAAACATTGGAAGACAAAAATAATTCTTATAACAAACATTTAAGATAAAGCAAGTGGCATTAATGCACATAAAACTGCAATTAAATAGATTGGTCTCTTTTGAGGGACTACAGCCTACTACTAGGAGGCTGAGCGGTTAGAGCAGTTGTCCTCCAATGCAAGAGTTGGGGGTTCAGTTCCATCAGCAGTCACATGATGATGACCCTGGGCAAGACACTGAACCCCTCACTGCCTCCAATATGTGTCCCATCAGTGTATGAATTTGATAAAGCACTGATTATTCTCTGTAAAGATCTAGTAGAGTGCTGTATGAATGGGTAAATGAGGACACAGACTGTAGTGTAAAGTGCTTTGAGTATCTTGATAAGATAGAAAGGTGCTACTGTAATTAGTCTATTTACTGTAGGCTCTTTATTACTAAAGGGCCTACAATTAGCAATATCAGGTTCTGCACACTATTCTACATTTTGAAGATAACTTTTCAAGGCTCAAGGTTCTTCACTTCACATCACATGTGGTACATGAGGTGGGATGAAATTGTGTACTCAAGGTCCCAGTTACACTCAAAAATAGCAAAAATATAAAGTATAAAAAGAAACCGCATATAAGGATCTAAGACATACACTAATCACTAATAATGTAAAATAAGACGGTATACTAAACAGCAGCCTGAACATGAGTCTGTAGTGAGCAGATGGGTATGAATAACCAATTCTCTCTCTCGAATGATTATCTAAGCATCAAGCAAATCACTGTCACTTTAATCAAATTACCGGTAAATGCATTACATTCTCTACATTGTTAGAATAATTTAGATCCCCCCCCCCCCCCCCATACCAAAATGCAACAAGTTTTAAAATGTAAATGAAAACGACATCAGTTTATACACTTTATATATACGTATCAATAATCAACTTTTTGTATTTTTTGTGTAAAAAATATTTTTTTTATTTATTTATTTTTCTGCAATGCTGATTTCTGTCCAAAAACACCCACAGGTATTTTTGTAATAGTCTTCATCCAAAAAGGAACATTTGTGTTTGTCAAAATAAATCTGATATTAGCAGCTGTTTATCTGTGCAGTTACCAAACACACATTCACACACAACCACAGATGTGTTCAGTGTGTGTGTAAATATGAGTCATAATGGTAACAGATGTGTGGCAATATGGCAAGACCATTAAATATTTACTTCTTGTTGCTTAGACATGTCCCCCTCAAGACATCTACAACAACTAATGATAAACAGCAGGTGATAAACAAAGATAAACAAAGATCTACAAAGAAAAACACAATGACAGAACAACAGTAGGCAGTTCTCTGAGGTAAACAGAGGCCATGCCTAGAACACACCGCTGCAGAGCCCTAATTATTTCTAGAAAGCACTAAGCACTACAAAAGTACATTGATTACTGTGTAGAAACCATTCTACACTACTGCCCGGGTTGTTTTCTGTGAAGAGAATAAACCAATGTTCTTTAAACTGCTCAAATAATGATGAGGAATAGAAGCACCACAATTTACCCACTATACAAATGCCTCAGGGATAAACAGATGGACAGACAGGCAAACCAGCTTGTCATCTCACCAAGTTCTTTATTTTATTATTGTGCTAATGCAAGTGGAGCTGGAACAGGGGGGGACCAGGGGGCCATAGCCCCCCACCCCAAACCTTGCAGCCCTGCCCGTCAGCTGGTCCCATTTACAAAAGCTACACCCAATGTTCCCTCTAAGCTGCGTACCTCCGCAATTGCACACTGCCCGCATACTCTCTGTGCACTAGAAAATCTATGCTGTGCAGTTAGGGCAACTGCACAAATGCCCAAACAAAATATCTAGTTATCTACTGCATTGTAATAAACTGTCAGCCCGAACGCAGCAGTCTCTACAATCTGTCTGTATGCGTGCAGCGTGGAGGAAGGATCCCCCCACCCCACCTCATGTCAAAACAGACCTGTATCACATGATTTGTGTAGGGACAACAGAAGTTTACAAAGAAGTAAAACATGTCAAGTTCACATGAGAAGCTTTAAAACATTGTCAGTCTGGCTTTCTTGGACTGTGAGGTTGCAGTTTCGGATGGAAGACATTTGCAAACTGAGATGTACCGCAAACCTACCCACACAGACCCATATTTGCAGTTTGACTACCATCACCCTCTGGAGCACAAGTTAGGAGTCATCAGGACTCTATACAACAGAGCAGACTGCATCCCCACTAACTCAGGAGCCAGGCATAAAGATAAATCCCACACACCCTGGAGCAATGCGGATTTCCTAACTGGGCCTTCCTGAAAGCAGAGAAGAAACCCGAACAGGACTCCAGCCAGGCATCAGGTGAAAAGGAGGAACACAGACCAGTGGTCATTTCGTATGTTGCGGGAGTTTCAGAAAAATTGAGACGGTCATTTTCTACACATGACGTCCCAGTGGCTTTTAAACCCCAAAATACATTATGTCAAAGACTGGTCCATGCCAAAGATCCAGTTCCCCGGCACAAACAGATTAATACTGTGTATGCTGTTCAGTGTCAGGAGGGCTGGGATCAGTCTTACATTAGGGAAACTAAACAGCCACTGGCCAAAAGGATGGCCCAGCACAGGAGATCAACGTCATCAGGCCAGGACTCTGCAGTCTACACTTATCTGCCAGCGGTCACTCTTTCAGGGATGAAGAGGTTCACATCCTTAATATACAGGTAGAGGAACAATGGTTTGAGAGAGGAGCAAAGGAGGCCATCTTTGTGAAAAGAAACAGTCCATCGTTAAACGGAGGTGGAGGCCTCCATGTTCAACTGTCATCCCTCTGTTACAATGCTGTTATTGCAAGTATCACTCAGCCCCTTGTGAATAGCAAGCAACCATCAGGGTGTTAACGATCCATCGTTAGGCTGATGGCCCTCCTTGATCATGTGAGCCACTGGTTTTGGCTGTCAACAGCAAAATGGTTGATCCTCTACGAGAAGGAGCTACTTATAAGACTGAGCTGAATACAGCTCCTCAGACTGAAGAAGTCTTTCGGAGGAAAGACAAAACGTTTCTACAATGTTTTTGTTTTGTTTACTTTTGTTTTTTGAATGTCCAGAGGACCAGACTTAACTTTTTTAGATGTCAGCCAACTCAATTCCTATTATTCCGATGTGCGCAGGAAGCCATATTAGTTTAACGTCTGACCCATAATTATTAATCCTGAAAACTAATTGAGCTATTTCCAGTATAATAAAGACAACGATTAACACAGAGACACATACAGGTAGTCCCTGGTTTTCGACCGTCTTCGTTTACGTATTTCCGCATTTACGACCGCCCCCCCAGTGACGTCATTGCACCGTTCGTTGCCTTTTTTATGCAGCGTTTTATATTTTTTCGTTTTTTTTTAGGGTATTTTGTTAACTAACTGCTTGGAAACACATTTAAAAGTGTTAATACAGCCGTTCGAAGTTGTTTTACATTGAAAAAACATGTTTAAAAACCGGGTCGTTGGAACGGATCTCGGTCGGAAACCGGGGACTACCTGTATACATGTTTGATTGCACATGTGCTGCACATGTTGATGTTCTACAGTTTGTCTAATACAGTACTGTATATTGAATGAATGAATGTGTGACTTTTTTTTTCTTTCTAATCGGTCATAATTTCAAGGTGAAATACACAGGGTGAGGCAGAAAGTGCCATGCCTCACCGATAAGGGGCAATGCTGCCCCATAGGGACAATGAAACATGTGCACATTGCTGTGCATTTTTCTGTTACGCAGAGGGGTGGTGTGTACCACATTTATAGGAATGAATGTAAATCCCCTGGACAACTTCTAAGCTTTTTGGCCCAGAAGAATCTGATACAGACGGTTCCTGAGGCAACAAAGTTACTCCAGCTGGTGCTCACTCTAGCAGCTACAACAGCATCTGCGGAAAGGTTATCCTCCGCATTGAAAAAAATCAACAACCTGAAAATAGTAAGAACCGATCCAGGAAAACTTTCCTCTTTGGCAATTATCCTCATTGAAGCAGCCAGACTTTTAAAAATGAAGGTAAACTGCAACCAGTTTTACAACATGGAGATATATGTGGATATTTGCATGGACTTAATCTTAAAATAAAGCTAAAATAACACTTAAAAAAATAAAATAAATAAAAACATATTATATATATATATATATACATATATATATATATATATATATATATTACATTAAATATTGTTTTGTCTTGCCATCGTTGTTGAACAATGGACTTCATTAAAGCATGATTAGATGCCTTTTGAAAAGAAAAAAAATACAAAGTTGAAATATAAACTTCTATTTTGGGTTCATACATGTGAGCATCTGATTCCAGACAAGTCAGTGGTTCACCTGTCACATACCTCACTGCATGTCACTGTGTGCACTTTCTTTGTAATCCTTCTGACTGTGGTGGATCATGTGAACACATGTAGGGTATATACCCATCTGAAGTTAAATGCCACAGGCCACATCATATTTATTATGTATACATAAGGGGAAATAATACCTGTCCCTGGCTTCACTCTGGCTGATTGTGCTCCAGTGTGCATTTGGTGAGCCACTCTGCATTATACCTCTTTGAAAAAGACTCTGGCTGCCAGGAGAGAGAATGTGGAAGCCCACAGACGCTGACCCCGCACTCTCCCCAAAGAGAGTCACCTAAAAACAAAATGAAAATCAGAATCCAAAAGTGTTGGGATGTTTGCGGTTTAACTATGTTGCCTCCTGGTCAGAATCTAAAACATGAAAGTGTGTTGTTACCTTTGAAGGATCTCCTCCAAATGCAGCAATGTTCCTGGCCACCCATTTGAGTGCCAGGCGCTGGTCCAGAAGGCCAGCATTACCCTGGATGTTTTTGTTGTCAGGAAGAGACAGGAACCCAAAAGCTCCCACTCTGGGAATTATAATGACAAGAATAAAGACTTTTAGAAAATAAATTTAACATAAATAAATATATAAATAAAATTAAAAAACTTCATATTTAACAGTGATAAACTGTAAAACTGTGACGGGGAAAAAGTGTTAACTTAAAAACAGTTTAAAACAGTTACCGGTAATTTGTTGTAAAGTTACAACAAATAAATTAATCATGGAAAACTGTAATTTGTACTTGTATTTTTTCAACAACAAAAAGAAAAACAAACAACAACAATACTACTCTAAAGCACTCTTGTTTTGCTTTTTTTTAATGGAAAATTTGCTGTTATATCTGAAAAGTGTGGTTAACATGTTTGTTGCAGGAGTTTATTGGGTTTGTACGTTCCTACAGTTTTAAATATTTTTGTAATGTATTAATGTAAAAAAAAGGTATGCTGCATGTACATTTGATAACATTTTGTAGTCAACTAAAACATTTCAGTTGACGTTCTCAAAACACGTGTAAAGTTATTTGTTGATATTGCCTGAAGCAGTTTGAAGGTGTGCGTTTTCAGCTCTACTGCACAGTTCTGTTCATAAAATACGATGTAAACTTGTTCCTGGATTTTTTTTTTTTAATTTAGATGTTTTTGCTATAGAAATGTTGTTTCATTTCCTATAACTACATTTGGAAATTTTGAAAAAGCTACATTCTGCATGTACTGACATCATGTTTGCAGTGAGAGCAGCACCAATAACAAAGTTAACTAAGTCATGGTTAAGGTGTCTGACTTGTCTGATACAGATAAAGTAAGCTCAACTTACAGCATTGGTTTTGCACAATTTGAAGAGAACTTGTAAGAATTTGTTCAGTGAATCTTTACTCTCGTGGTCATTGAGATAATCATTTGTGATTTATTGAGTAAAATTTTAAATATTTGATGTTCACAACTTCAAAGATGTTAAATAAAATATGTCCTTGGATAACTAAGGTGGACATGTTTGTGTTACATTTAGGAATTAATAAACTAATGCTTTGTGTTTTAAGCTTGCAGAATAGAATGATTAATAGCACTCTTGTCTGAAAAAAAGTTCTGTATCGTCTGATAACAGCAACTGAACTACTAGGCTGGCTGAATATTTTATTTGTACTTACAAATTATTTGTATGCATGAATAGTTGATAATTCATACTATGATTTGAACGGTGAAAGTACAGGTAGATCATATTTCATGAGGTAAACCTGTGATAAAAGCTCATGATAGTTTGTTATGTCATGAGGTAAAACAGTGTTAGTTGTACAATAATTTATTCAGACAGTAAATTATTTCATAAAACAACATCTAAAATCAACAGAACTAACACCCTTTTAATATCACTACTTGAAAATGTTTCACTTTATATATA
>JARVGV010000474.1:15579390-15590263 GCA_031762435.1 Hypsolebias longignatus
ATCGCCGTTTAGTTTCGGTTTCGATTTACGGCTGTAAATCCGGACTTACGGCGCCACGTGCGTTCGGCTCCAACTTACGGCAAAATCGAGTTACGAACGGTTCTTAGGTCCGGAACCCGTTCGTAAGTCGGGGACTACCTGTATATTTGATTATTTATTTATTTTTTGGGGGCGGTTCTAGGTTTGGGTTGTTTTCATTGCATTTTTGTTTCAATGCAACAAACTGCACAAATTTAAAATGTAACAGATCATTGTAATAATTGGTTTAATTACATAATGAATTTAATTGCTAGATATCTGGCCCCTGATCTGCTGACTTTCAGTAACTGTGGCCCCCTGAGCCATTTGGATAGCCCTGTTTTAGAGTTTTCTCCATTTCTACAACCTAAACTGAGTCTGAAAAAATGTAAACGATTAATATGGCCCTGCAGCTGACCTCATGAGCAGCTGAATTCAACGGTGATAAACATGAAGTACTGCACGTTCATCTGTACAAAGGTAACTGCAGGTATGCTTAATGGTTCAATTAAATGTTAATTCTTAAAGCTAGTTTTGCTTTGTTTTGTGTGTTTTGTATGTAGATGTTGCAATTTCTGGTTGCATGAGTTTAGTCTGTTTTTGTTATGATCAGTTAACACTAAACTGATTTTGTACAACGCATTTATTACGTTGTGTAATGTAAAGCAGAGCACGACGTCTGTAGCATTTTAACTAGCACGTCTGTATGACACGCTGCTAGCTTAGCGCTACTTCTTGTTGTGCTATTAACTCTAACTTTACTGAATCAAGTGTTTACTTATGTCGGTAAATGTAGATGTTTAACAACCCATTACAATACACCAGAAACCTAACCCTAACCCTGACCCCCAGATCGTCCCCACCAGAGTGCCTCCCCACCCACACACACACACATTATGAATGCTTCTGACACCAATGTGCACCACATTGCTCAAGCCAAGAGCCATTGTCAGCACTGGGGGCACCCCCTAAAGGTCAGATTCTAGAATCACCCCTGATTACACTACGTATCTTTCTCTTGTGAGTTTTGTCACATTTTTTGGGGTTTAGCTTGTGTTCTCTTTAAGTCTGACTTTTGACTGCATTCTGCTCTTTAAGTGTATTTTTCTCCTGCGTTTTAGGTGAAAATGTTTTACTACACAAGTACTAACATTCCAGTGAATGCACGACTCAACATTTGCTATTGTAAAGTAAGGTCACATAGTGATCATGTCATAAATCATGTTTTCACCCTGGTAATATTAGTGTTGCAAAAAAATAAAAAATAAATATTTTGAAAAGGAATAAAAAGCAATTAAAAGCTATGCATATTTTAGCTTATCTAGCCAGTACAGTGAGTGTGCTCAGTGTGTGTTTTAGTGGAAGGGACCATTTGTTGACAGTCTGACCCTTGCACACGGCAGCTTTTGTTACCTTCTGTCAGGCCTGTCAGACTGCCAGTCAACACCACATGTCTCTCTGCCGTGGGCTCATTACAAGTCATTAGCTTGCTGTCCACAGAGCTGGTCATTATCTGACTATCCGCTTAAGTTTTTCCGCCCACAGTGCGGAGACAGAAGATAGTTGTTTAAAAGTACTTACTTTAGATCTTGGGAAGGTTCTGCTCTTACGTGTGAAGTCTCTACTGAATGGCTGAACACCACTCCTTCACTACCTGTGAAAGTGGAATAAAAGAACAGAGTAATCTGTAGTGTTAAAAGCAGCACAATCTGGGCAGATGTATTGCATTTCGTGGTAACGCTAACATAAGACAAAGTGCATGAAATGTAGTTGAGGCAAATTTCTTATTTAAAAAAAAAAAATAAATACTAGTGTTGATGCTGATATCTCAATCAAATCCAAGAAGGAAAAATAAAGATTTCTGATTTTTTAAAGAATGCATTAAAAAATGTCACTCCTTTTGCATTCTCTTCTTTCCAATATGCATTTCTTACTAAAATGTAAAGGTTGGTCGTGGTATAATGACGTACTTAGCCCCCCGTCTCCTGCAGCTACCTCTGCAGCTGTGAACAGATGCTTGGCACCAGCTCTCGCTGAGACGATACAGGCTATATTGAAAGCTCAGCACCAGTACAAATTTAATACTGCATGAGGCAATGTTACTCGCTGGCAGGCCCATGGATAACAAGACGACCGAGAGGGTGTTCAAAACTGAAACAGCAGCTGCCCAGTTTGTTTTCTAGAAGATTCAAGGGTGTCTGTCCGTAGAAGCGCCTCTTCCTGAAAACAATACTGAAAATCAAACTGGACCTTTTTAAGGTTCTGTTGTTTGTTTCAGTCTGACACTATAACGGTAATCGTTTTACCAGTTTGAGTTTTTTATTTCCCACAGCTTTTTGGGGATTCATTGCATCTTTGCTGATTACACATAATGTTTATGAGCTTCTCCTCAGTTTTGACGGCACCTGTCCTACTGCAGAGTGCTGCATGAAGGGATTTCTAAGCAAAGCTACTGAACTGAAACCAACACACTTGGCACAGTTTTGCTCGCGAGAATCATGCACTAACGTCATTAATTTAGGAGTTAATGAACACATGGCACGACTCCAGCAGACATTAATGCTTAGGCTAAATAGATGTGTTCATATTTTGACCTTCTCCAGTAGACACTTTATTTTCTGTCCTTCATCACAAAGTGGAGGACAAAAAAACTGTCCTCTCTCTGCCCTCATTCCCTCAGAGTGCTGTTAATGGACACATGTCCTAAAGCACTATGTAAGTATACCCACGTGTAGTTAAAACTTTACCTTGAAAGTTACATTTATAACATCCACATGCATGTGTTTTTATATAATTGTAACATGAGAATAAAACATAAAGACAGACAGGAAAAAGACTGCTCTGCCAGCTGATTGTGTCTGGATGAACTCAGTGCAGCTCGCACTAACAGTACGGTAAATATCTGAATGTGCAAGCTTAAGTCTCAATAAGATTTTTTTTTTTAATTGCTCAGTGTTTTCCATAATTAACTTGATCTTATATTCTCTCACCTTGTTCTACTTTCAATATTTCACATTCATAACAGCACCTTCAAATGTTATCAGCCCATTAAATGACCATTATTAGTTAGCATCATAATAGACTGCGTTCACTGTCCCTCCTGTACTTCCTTGTAGGTTTAAATTCTTATCGCTGATAAAATGCAGCTTTGCCCACATCTAAAACTGGAAGTCTTTTTTTGTTAACCTTACACTTGACCCAGAGCACTGACCTTAATCTTAACCCCCTGTATGAGTTTTTTTTAAACATGTCCCATTTAGATCTTTAATTGTCTTTTTTCTTTTTAAACAAGACCTTGTTTATTCAAGCAGTTTTTTGTAGAACATATTGAGGACATAATGACACTTGATGCAAGTCAACAGTATACTGTTCAGACACAGATTAGAGGTGAAATGGCATTCAAATGACTAACTAAGAACCATTAATGATTATTTATAAAGTTCTCAAAAACAGGAATATTGAGAATGGGTGTTTATTCTAAATCTAGAGAACCTGACTGCCAAAAGGTGGTGCAGCACTCCACACATTAGGCCTTCATGGTAGAATGATCACACAGAAGACATTTTCTAAAAAGGCTCAGGACAGCTTGCCAGGACATTGCAAAATTGCACCTGGATGACTCTCAGACCATGAGAGGAAAAAAAAAAAAGGTAAACTCTTTCTCCAGAGTTCTCAGCCTTTAGAGTTGCAACAGAGGGTTTACATCTCAAAGCACAAAACACACAGGCAGAAGAGAAAAATCCTCTAACTTTAAGATATAATACTATAAAATGAGCTGGGTAATCAAAGAAGAGAGCAGATGTGAATTCCTAGTTTAACCTGCATGTAGCACAAGCTACACACTTATTTAGATCCAGCTTGATTGATTCTACCAGCCAAACTTTCCACCAAAACTGCACCAAACTTGTAGGACTGCTAAAGATGCTTCACTATTTAAAATTGATTTTGGTTGTGTTTTCATAGACTTTTACATATACAGTAAACAATTATTTTTGTTTTGTCATTGCAGAATATCAAGTCAAAACTATATACAAAGTAAAAACTATATAAAACTAAGGATGGGCTGAAAACATTTGACATGAAAATGTAAATTAGCTCACTGTTTTTTTAACCATCAAATATATTGTGCATAAATAAATCACAATAAAATCCCTTAGTTATTAGTTTGAAAAATAAATACTGGATTCTGTTAAATTTGTGTTTTAGAGTAATTTACAGTATTTGTAGAACACCGAAAATCATTTTGGTCCACATTTTTTTTTCCACCTTAATATATTGTTCAGTATGTACATTATGTGTGTATGTATTAATATACAAAATACTGACCTTTTATTTGTAATTAAAACAAATACTGTATGTGGAATCACATTTATAATGCAATTGCCAGTGATAATTAACAAAAGTAATAGTTTGTCATCGCTTCTTGTCAGAGTAGGAAAGTTGAAATGAACAGTTGTGTCCAACACAAGAATGTATAATAATAATAATAATAATAATAATAATAATTATAATAATAAAATAAAAACAAATGACAACTCTACCTGTAACTTTAAGTTTCTCTGTTCCGATGCTGATTTCTTCTTCATCTGCAGAGAACAGCACTCTCTCACCATCTGTGCTCCTCACCTCAAACCTCTGACACTGAGCTTCCACCATATCTGAACCTGAAACAACACAACATGCATGAAATGTTTTAGACTTCTATTTTACTGAAAGTCATGTGAATGACATATGAAGAGAAATTGTATCACCCAATCACTGGTGCAAGCATGTTTAGAATGAACATCTAAAGAAGGACCTGAACAATGAATTAGAGCATTTGAGACTTGCTGAACTGTGGCACGACAGAAAAAAACTGCACAAACTGGATGCTCTGCACATGTAGACAAACAGATAAAATGTCACATATTGTGACATGAACTCAGCACAAATGTGTGGGAATTTAGAAATAAAACTTGGAAACTGTGCTTAAAACCATAAAGACAGCCATTAGTATTGTTTAAGCACTCATTGATTAATGAGAAGATGTCATAGTTCATATTTACTGATGGAAAATACTGTATAAATGATAAGCATATACCCACATTGATACCAATAAAGATAGCTTATAAATGGGAATCCTAAAAGGGACATTTTAGCAAACGAACAAACACAAACATCCATTAGTTTCATGTCACTGAAATTTGCACAATCCTTGGCTAACATGGATTTTATAAATAAATAAATAAATAAATAAATAAATAAATAAATAAATAAATAAATAAATAAATAAATAAATAAATAAATAAAATTAGCTGGGGTTGTGTTAGACTGACTACAAATGTTATTAAGATGTATAAACACATCCAGTGAATAATTATAAATTTCCACTACACTAATTTTTTTAATTTAAAAAAGAGCATTAAGAAGAAGAAGCATTACAAACAGCTGCAGAAAATCTTTTGAGAGCAACTCCTTTACTGTGGTGCAAAAATAACATTTTCTTTTCACTGAACCAGACTTGAGCAAAATTAAAATAGAAAAAAAAAAATAAAATAAAAGATTTTATAGGTCCCAATTACATTTAATTTAAATATAATGATATCCATAGAGGTCAGACTGCCCCTCCTGTACCTCCTAGTGGGTTGAAAGGTACGTTGTTATCATTGGTAGCGATGATAATATGCTCTGTTTTTAGCTTTGTTAGCGCTCATAATAGCTTCACGTGGCTAGGTTTAGAGTAAAGGGTCTGGCGGTTAGGTTTAGGCACAAGGGTAAGGGGGTTAAGTTTAGGGATGGTCCTCTGGGTAGGCGTAAGATTAGGTTTATGGAAAGGGTTACCTGTAGGCCTACATAAGCTGGAAAAAAAAAAGACATTTCCTGGTTTACCCTTGTGCGACACTGCCTATTATCAGCGATAATAACGACAATAACGTACCTTTAAACCTACTAGGAGGTAGGTGGGACAGTCACCGCTACATATGGGGATGACAACAACTAATAATGGCCACTGATAACGTCCTAAGCTGCTCTCTTGGCAGCAAACACGCTACACAAGGAGACGAAAACAATGAGCTGAGACTAACCCAAGACACAAGAGAGCAACAAGACAAGAGGAGAACACAGAGGAAGAGAAACAGAGACAAAAGTAAAATGAAGGGGTGATTACTGAGTGGAGGCAGGTGAGCTGATTGCAGATGAGACACAGAGGAGTGGAACTGAAGAAGACAAAAGGAGTTAGACAAGCTGAAAGATGTCTGAAACAAAAAAAAACAACAACAGCACAATCACAAATAAACAACACAAACAACTCAGAGTCATGGCAATTAGTTCGTTTAGACATGAACTGATGAGTTAAAGGGCCGTAAATGTAAAATCATTACCGGTGGGAAAAAAAACAACCACATTAAGATCTGTTTTGCGAGAAAATACATTTCTATAAGAAAAAAGTGAACATTTTGCTCTGAAGATTTTCTTTCAGCTGCTCACTTCTGCCGGGGCCGCAACAGAAAGCAAACTTGTATGAAATATTTGACAATCATTTTAGACCGGGGGCCCATCCTGAGGCAGCCTGAGTTTGAACCAGCAGCCTCAGGATAACAGGACCACAGCACTGCCCGCTGGGCTACCACAGCCCCTTCAATATAATAAAAGTAAAACTCTATTTTTAACAATTCAGATACAGGGCATCAGGTGCTCAGGGTTGATGACATTTGATTAGAATCTAAAAATAAACAAATAAATTAATTAATTAATAACCTTTTTTATTGTCTAAACAAAAACAATTCAGACTGACGATGCAGAGAATTCATAATAAAATGATGGAAAACGTGGCAACCTTGATTAAAAACACAAATAAATTTGGTGCTTTTATCACTCTATCACATATTGAAATTTTGATGCACACACACACGTGCACACACGCACACACACACACACACAGTGGTGTGTGAAGTGAATAAAGGGCTCAGGGTGTGCGGACGCTCCAGTTATACGCTTTCCATGCTAAGTAGGTTCCTTTTAAAGGTTGACTTCCTGAATCCTTCCTGAACCCTTTTTAATTTGCTGAGAGGGAAGAAACGCTGGCGAGCAGCCGGGAGACATTTTGAGCGTGGGCATGTCCGAGAACGAGACCGAGACAAAGTCGTGAAAGAAAAGACGAAGCCTGATGTCACATTTTCTAGGCGACTTCGATGCATTCAACCTGTGAGCGTTCGTGTCTGCACAAAGAAGAGGTTTATGTAAGTCGGAGAGGGTGGGGGTGGGAGGATGGGAGTAAAAAGGCAGAAAAAAGAGGAAGGAGATGAACGAGGATGTGCTGGTCACCATGGCAACCCAGCTGAGCGCCAAACGGAGCCGAGAAGGAACTGACACGTCATGCCATCACAGGCAGGCGTCTTTGCTGATCTGAGAAATGAAACTAAATGGTGTTTTAGCGGCTCCTTCGCCTTTTCACTTCTTTCTTTCCTTTCATTTAGTTTTTCACCCCCACTCCTTCTCTCCATCCTCCTCCATCTCTCTCGTGCTATGCAGATCCTGATGAATCACGTCTCCTCGTTCAGTTTTTTAACTCAACAGGTTTGAGTTTGTTGAGTTTTTAATAAAACGCAGCAGCGCATGCATCTGGTCTTTATTCTAAATAAAACAAAGAAGGCAATAGATGGACCGTCCATCGTCCGATATAGCTCAGTGCTCAAAGACATGCAGATTGTTTATTGCCCAAAAAGATGCCCTAATAATCTGAATTCACTGCAGGGAATTACAAAAGTCAAAAAGATTAGATGTGAATGACTCAATTAGTGAATCTGATGTAATATTTTCCCAAGTTCACTCTGTTTCATGCATTTAAGCTGTTAAAACTTCCATTAAACTGTTCTGTGCTGTTTTTTCAACCTTTCTGTTCACAGGATGATTTAGATCATCTTCTACAGTCGACGTCGGCTGTGCTGTGGTCTGCTGGTGGGGCAGCAGCGGTGCCAGAGACACCAGCAGCATCAATAAACTCAGTCACTAAATTGAAAATGAATTAACAACCAGAACCTGGAGACGTTTGAATCAAACCGAGCTTTTCAGAAAGGAGTTTATAATCTCTCTGTGCATGCAGGTTTTTCTTTCACGTGGTACTCCAGTTTTCTCCCAGGGTTAAAAAACACGCTTGTTAGACTAATTGGCAGCTCTAAATTGGCTCCAAATATGAAAGTGAATGATTTTTTTAAATTTTATTTTCTGTGTCCCTGCGATGGACAGGTGATGTGTCCAAGGTACCTGTTCTTTTGTGAGACAGAAACTCAACAACAGAATGACTCCAGCCCACAGTGCTGTAGCGCTGACCGCTGTACAAATAAGTTTTTATCTGATTTTGGCTCTTTGTGAATAGATTTCTTCCTTTGAGTCTAAAGTTCAAAACAGCCACAAAAAGCAGAAACAAAATCAGAATTCACTTCTTAACAAGGGGGAAACAACTTACAATGTCAAAGCGATTCAAAGGCGTTAGACTCTTAAAACAGGCAGCCATCATCACTTCCTTCCATCATAAAACCTCCTGCATGTCTAAAAAAGTTAAGTCTGGTCCTCTGGACATTCAAAAAAAAAAAAAAAAAAAATCAAAGAAATTGTAGAAACATTTCGTCTCTCGTCCGAAAGACTTCTTCAGTCTGAGGAGCTGTATATTAAGCTCAGTCTGATAAATAGCACCTTCTCGTGGTGGTCAGCCATCCACAACAACAACATTAAAGAGTGTGATGCAGAACAACTCAGAATCAAAGTTTCAGCCTGCCTCAGTAATGCCAAACCACCGCCTTCCAACATCAGTAGAGAGGAGAGGGATGCACTCACCACTCTTAGCCAGGACAAAAACATCAACATCCTTCCAGCAGACAAAGGAAGGTGCACAGTGATTTTGAACCAGAAAGACTATCATGAGAAAGTTACGTCACTCCTTAGTGACTTCACCACTGATGAACCGCTGAAAAGAGATCCAGGAAGTGGTTACAAGAAGAAGTTGATAGATTGCCTGAAACATTTGGAGCAGGACAAGGCAATTGACCATATCCTGTACCACAGACTGTACCCAGGGGAGGCCACACCTAGTCTGTATGGTTTACCTAAAATTCACAAACAAGATTTACCTTTAAAACCAATTGTTAGCATGATTAACGTGGTCACTTACAATGTTTCCAAATATCTGGCATCTGTACAAATCCCTTTAATTGGTAGCTCAGAACACCGCATACAGCACACCATGGACTTTGTGTATAAGGTGATGGATGTCATCATGGAGACTGATAAAACAATGGTCTCCTTTGATGTCACACCACTCTTTATTTGCATTCCTGTTGATGAGGCAGTAGAGGTGGTCTGTTTAAGGTTAAAATCAGACACCATTCTGTAGGATGCTAGACCAGGTTAGCTGTTGCACCCTACCATGAATTATTCTAGACTAGTTTAAGTCCAAAGAATATTAATTGTTTATTTAACAGGATTCTCTTCTTTTTTGGATTAAAGAAATTTCTAGTGTGACTAAGATGAATATATAGTGACAAAGGTGTTATTTATATTTGACTCATTAAAAATGCAGTCATTTATTTAACAGAATCATCAAAATAACATCATCACATATATACACGATTGGCTTATTCATTATTATTCATTCATATTCATTATTCATTATTAATTCATGAAGGCTGATTAATTTCATGTAAATTGAACATCAACAGGTGAAAACCACGCGTCTGCGATTTCTCAAACTGAAGAGCATTTAAGGAACAACAGAATAAAGTCATTAGATCTTTAATTAACTTAATCTGTAGGTACTTTTAACTTACTGTTACTGGCAAGATAGGTTTAAGAAGAAATAGGAAAAGAAGGAAGGGAAGTTTGTTGGAAATGAAATATGTCAATCAGGAATGACACTCTTCATCCGAACTCAGCTCAACTCCGGGTCCACTGGTAAATGTTAGATGAGTCTTTACCTTTGGAAGACCGTCAATCTCACTCCGGTAAGGGCATCCATCCTTCAACGCTACCTTTCAGCGTCTCCCGTCAGAGCCTGCCAAGAATCGATCATAAGTAGTGGCAAGTAGTTCCTGGTGGGTTTCAGAATAAAATTCCTTAGAAGGAATCTTCATTCAGAGTTGGAGCTTTTAAGCTCGGGTGAGTCACAGAAAGTGTTCTGTGAGCCCTGGCTGGAGACGCGGTCTTTGGCTCATGACCGAGCCAACAGCTAAAAGAGAAAGTTGATTGAATCATCAGCTCTCCAGCAAGACTAGACACTGAAGAGTTCCAGGAAGCTGGAAGTTTATAAAGAGAGGTTGACATCAACATGTTTACTCCTTCCCATTGGTTCTTGACCATGAGATGTTGTGATGTCAGTTACATAAAGTCAAAGAAGAGTGATAGAAGAGAAATTAGGTTATCAAGATTTGTTTCAGATTCAGAACAGACCAGAAGACGTCAGTTTCTGATATACTGATTGCCTTTAACTTTCCTAAAACAAATGCTGAAAAGTTATGTAACCTGTCCTTGATGGAACAGTGGCTGAACACTTATTCTTCACATAATCTGAAATGGAGCATTAGAATTACTTTCATGTAAAACCTTCTGAATTCTGCATGATGAGGTTAAAAATGATTAATACTGTTTCACAGTTACCTCAAGTGAGTGATTACTTCAACATTAGAATGATATGAAACATTGCCATTAAAATAAAAAGATACACAAATTAAATTGTTTCTTTTTCTTAATTATTCAAAATGTCATGAAAGTGTCCTCATTATGACTTTGATAAGAGTCTTTGATTATCAAATACAGGTAGTCCTTGGTTTACGGCGTTCTTGGTTTACGGCGTTTCGCGTTTACGGCTCCGCCCCCAGTGACG
>JARVGV010000474.1:15597806-15608781 GCA_031762435.1 Hypsolebias longignatus
TATTATTATTATTATTATTATTATTATTATTATTATTATTATTATTATTATTATTATTATTATTATTACTGTTATTATTATTATTATTAGACCTTTATTTGAACAGTTTATGTCCCATTCAGCCTCAAAGACTCATTTACAAGAGAGAGACCTGTTACATACAACATCCAGGCAGATGATAAAAGGAGAACACGAGGATGAAGGAAGCTTCTAGTTTACACATACTCCAGAAGTAACTTGAGATAAGTTGGCCTGTCCAAGGCCTGTCATTGACTCACAGTGGCTCCACTGTGAGTTAATGAAGACCTATTGTAACCTTCTAATTTTATATTGTAGGAATGAGTAACGAAGATGGTTAAGGGAGCTGTATCGGAGTAAAAGTACACATTTTATTCAACAAAGTTCATGCTCAATCACCCAGGTATCAAATCCAATAATCCTCAGTCAGGTCATCTGGACAATTTATTTTTCATAGAGAAGTTTCACTTTCTATCCGAAGGGCTTCTTCAGTCAGAGGAGTTCCAGTAAACTGTTTCCCCACCAAGCAGTAAACTCCTTAAGTGGACCAACTAGTTTGCTGGAGCTAAGATGGTCACTGGGTGTCGTCCTGTCCCTCGTTGACTCCTCCCAGGCTGGCAGCCACAGCCAAAGTGGTTCAAGGCAACAAATTTCATGCTCAACTATCCATGAATCAAATCCAATAATTCTCAGTAAGGTCATCTGGACAGTTTTTTTTTAAGAGAGACGTTTCACCCTCTAGCCTGAGGGCTTCATCAGTCTGAGAAGTTCCAGTAAACTGTTTCCCACACACATATTTTATTGAAGAAATGTAGTAGAGAAAAAGTGAAAGTCTCTAGAAATGTGAATAATGAAGTAAAGATATGTCAAAATTCTACATAAGCACAGTTGAAAAGTATTTCTACTTCATTACATTACAACAACGGATGCAAGACCCTATGAATGAAGCTAAAAGAAGCTTCTTGCTTACAGATTTCCATGCATCTACCAGGCTTTGGACTTGACACCAAGGATACCTGTTGATAAGTTACCAAAATAGCTGAACATCAACACCTCCCACACACTATTTCGGTTTAAACATGTCTATCAAGAAGAAAGGGAGAACATTTCAAAGGAGAGTTGTGCCAAACATGTAAGCGTATTCGCAAATAGACGTGTCTTTTCAATGCTAAATGCTGTTAAAGTACTTTTTTCTGCACAATCAGTTTTCCTTAGTTTAAAGTAAATCATCTGTCAACATGGGGTACTGTGGATTAATTATAAGACAAATGACATCTAAAGCCTACAAAATGTGAAAAACTTGAAAGTGTTAGAAAACTTTTGATCTAAAGTGTTTAAATATAGTTTTTTTTAAGTTATTTAAACAGACAGCTGACAATAGGTACTGACTAATATCAAACATTTCCTTCAGTAATTAAACATAAAACATAAAAAGGAATCATATTCAGTGTGGTAGACACATGCCCTGCAGAACACTGCAAGTACAGTTCAATCACTAGTGATGTTGGTGAAAAGAAGTTGTTTGAAAATGATGGATCAGATGAGATGTGAAGCAAGTCTTATGGTTGATCCGAAGTGGCATGCACTGAACAGGCTGTTGACAGCTGCGGGGAAAGGGGACTTTCTTGACAGATGAAATATCCTGGGTTTGCAGAGTTTTGACTGGCTTAAATGTAAGTTTCACCTAAATGCCCTCAGTAAACCCAGTCCAGGGAAAGCTGGAAATGACAGACATAAAAACTGTATAGCCATGTACATAGTTAGGCACTACTAAATTTATCTAGGGAAATTGCATTTCCTGCAGAAATGCAGTTGAATGTTTATTCCTGAAGAACTTGCTGAAAAACAGCTGAAATTAGCTAAAACATGCTCAAGTGAAAATGAAAAACAAGCCTAAGTTAGCAGAAAGCAGGAAGAACACTGCTAAATTAATTTACATAAGCAGAAATGCCACAACAATGGGGAAACTAGCTTTTAAAAAAGCTGAAAATAGCAACAACAACAACAACCAAAAAAAGCTGTAAAGTAGCCAGAAGGGCAGAAATAAGCTTAAATACCAGGGAGTGGGAGAAGAAGCTGAAACGAGCTTAAAAAAAAAAAAAATAAAAAAAAAAAAATAAAAATAAAATAATAATAATAATAATAATAATAATAATAATAATAAAATAAAAAAAGTAGAATTAGCTGAAAAAGCTAAATTTAGCCCCAAACAACTAAAAAGTAGCTGAAATAGTAGAAAAAGCTGAAACTAGCAGAAACAAGCAGAAAGGAGCTGAAATTAGCAGAAAGAATAGTAATAAGTCTGAAAGTTGTAGAAATTACCAGAAAATATTTGAATTTTGATTTGATAAGAAAAGAGCTAAAATTAGCTGAAAAATGCTAACAAAAAAAAAGGTAGCTGAAAATGTAGAACAAACTTAAACTAGCATAAGAAAGCAGAAATAACATGTTTGCTGAAAGAAGCAGAAATCAGCATAAAATGTGGAAATTATTTGGAAAAAAAAGGGCTGAAACCAGCATAAATAAATAAATGAATAAAAAACAACAACTGAAAAGTAGCTAAAAATCAGAAAAAAGCTTAAGTTACCAGAAGGAAGTGGAGAAAGTTTTGCTGAATTAGGCTGAAAAATGAGTGCAAAAAATGTGGAATTAGCCAAAAAAGCAAACATTTTGCTTAAAGACTGTTAAATTGTAGCTGACGTAGCAGAAAAAGCTGAAACTTGCATAAATAAGCTGAAATTAGCAGATAAGTTAGAATAAGCAGAAAAATGTTTTTAGCAGAAATAATCTAAAAGGATTAAAAAAATGGCTAAAATTGGATGAAAGCAGCTGAATTTTTTTTTTACATTTGCACAAGGAAGTTGAAAGAAGCTGAACAAGAACAAAATGTGAAAGGAAAAGGTTGTAAATAAACCTAAATATTTGAAGGATGTAAAATGAACTCAATTCATTTCAAATGAGGGGTGGGGGGGGATCAGGGAAGGCTAAATATTTCTAAAAGCTAAAGTTGCACCAATGCTAAATGTCATAACACCCTTCTCCTGAACAAGCTGAATGTTTTGATTATATGATTTGTTGAAATAGCACAAAAATTCTAGAACTAGAAAGACGCCCAAAACAATATATGGAATAAAAATAGATCATAATAGTGTGAATGCTTCATAAATATTCACACAACTAATATTTAAAATATTCAAAAGTTGCAATGCGTGATTTGTTAAGCTAAAAAGGTTTTGATTATTATGACTCACCTTCCATTTTCTTATATAACTGTATTGAAGGATTATAGAATAATACTGAGCAAAGTTAACATGCAGGGGAAAAAAAAGAGTAGTGAATACAAAATGATCTAAACTCAATGTGTCATGTGCAAACAGCAACAACATTTAGAAAAAGTCACCAGAGGTTATTTGTTTTCAGAGATTGCTTGGAGAACTGACAGATGACAGTGTGATCCCTGGTGGGAAACAAAAGTTAATTTTCTTCATGCATATGAAATAGTAAGGTGCTGAAGCAAAATACAATATGCTAGTTAATGTGTTTGACTCAAAATATTCTGCTAAGGAACTATTTTTTTTAAATTTATTTAGATTTAATTGTGTTTGAAATAGGAATAAAGAGCAAAAGCATGAAATTCTGCACAGACCTTGTTGGGTCTTTCCTAAAATGTGATTTCTGAAAACCTAAAGAGAGCCTTGTCAAGTAATGATTATGTTAGCTTCTTTGTCACCTAACTAGTGACCTGCAGGTGGAAAATGTTAATCATGTTTAAATGAATAGCCTTTGGACAATTAATCGCTTCCTGCAAATGCCTTTCTCGCCGATCACACTCAAACAAATCTACCACCAATAACAGCAGGACTCCTTGTTAGGTAGACTTAATAATTGATGCACTGATTTAAATAATCACTTCCTTTCAGGATTTCCTCTGTTGTCACAAGTGCTTTCCTCAGCAGGATCCTTCAGCAGTAATAATGCTTTGAGAATACCTCACTGATGAGGCAAAGTGCACAAGGACGCCGTACGACGCAGCCTGAGTTATTTGAGAACACGTGATCTTAGCGTGCCCTGTAGGTGTCACACACATGTTTATGATGTCAGGGTGTGGTTTTAGTAGTTTGCAACACCACCACTATGGTAAATTTGAACTTGTGTGAAATAGTGTATGTTTATCCAACAAAATTAAGTCATGTCCTCTGGACGGTTTCTTTTGTTGAAACGTTTCGTCTTTCATCCAAATTACTTCATCAGTCCGAGGAGCCACAATAAACTCAGTCTTGTAAATAGCACCTACACATATTGGGTCAACCTGTTTGATTGTGCGCAGAGTGCTGAGCTTCTGTCCTTCCTTAGATAAGTAACTTTACTAATGTATGTTATGTTGTTTATTTTGTCATGTGCAGGTGAATGCCAGGTCAACAGTGCAATGACATGTTCAGGATGAGATGAATCGATTCAACTCGCTAAAACAACAACAACAAACAAACAAGAAATAGTAAAGCATGCAATAAGGGTAAAAAATAAAGTACCAAAGAAGAGAAAAAGAATTTACAAGGCCCAAGAGAAGTTGCTATACAAAAACATGGTAGAATATAAGTACAAGTAGGTTGAAGTTGTATGAATAAGTATTTCACAGGTAGTAATCAATCAATTGTATTTCTATAGCACATTTTGAAAACCGCAAGGGTAGCCAAAGTGCTGTACAATATGACAAAAAAGAAAAATTAATTATGACAATAAAAACATACAAAGCATACACAAATAAACATAAAAACACACATATACCAATTTCACGGCAGGTGTGTTAAGATGCCATAAAAGATAAGATCACGTGTTAAAAGCCAAATATTAAAAGTGTGTTTTTAAAAGAGATTTAAAAACAGGAAGAGAGGAGGCCTGTCTGACACTAAAGGGTTGGGTGACAGGTTATTGCACATGTAGTAACAATGAGATTAATTGAATTATGATGGTAAGGTACTGACATACATGATGTATGCCATATGCGACATATATCATATAGGCGTTTAAGGCATGAGATATGACATACATACATGATACAGCCACATAGTGCAGCAGCAATAAACAAATTAGGTGCCACAGATGTGGCTTAGTGCAAAATTACTGTCAATAGCTCAGTATTAGTGCAAAATTTTTGTCAATAGCTCAGTATTAATATCAAGAGTTCAGTAATCTGACAGTTTAGTCTTTGAGTCTTTTCGTGTGCAATGGGAGGCTCCTGTATCGTCAGCCTGAAGATAGTAGACGGAAAAGTCCTTTTGCTGGGTGGGCGTGGTCCTTAATGATGCTGCATGCTTTACATAAAGCACATTTTATGAGAATGTTTCTGTTCAGTGCCCTGATCTGTGATGACTTCTGTTGTGACTTGGTGCTATATAAATAAACTGAATTGAATTTAAGTGAATTATGCATGTGGTGCAGAGGACTGCCGTCTAAAATGCCCAGAAGTCAGCTGGGGGGTTAATTACCTTGCTCAAGGACCCACAGTGGGGCAAATGAGGATGGAGGCAGATGTAGATGGTTCACCTTTCTCACCAAATTTTTTTGGGCCCTTCTGGGGATTCAAACCTGTAACCTCATAACCACAAACTCACCTTCTCTAAACTCTGCGCCCCATCCCTCATTTGTCCTTTAAAGTACATTTGCACAAGTTTGCACAATATACAGTTTTATTGAAATAACATTAAGGTCAAATTGTCATTGACTATGAAATGTAGACAACGTTATTGTGTGTGCCACTATTTTTAACTACATGACATTTTACCTTTGTTCTCAATTAACAACAAAAAAGTAATACAAGCACTAACAAACTTAAAATCAATTTAATTATCTCACTTCTACATGACTTGTCTTTTCCTATAGATCTGTTCTGAACAGAATGAACGCTAACATTTTGAAAGCAAAACATTTAAAAGAACCACTAGGTCTTTTTTGATGCCTTAGGTGCACCATTTTAATTTAGTTGTATATTAGATTTTTTATTTTTTATTTTTATGTTGTGACAAACCATGGTCCTCATCAGGGTTAATATCTGCAGTAGCATACACTCTTGTTTTGTTTCACTAATGTAACACCAGTTGTGTATATTTCATCCCATAGTCTAAAATGTATGCTAGTTTAATTGTAGGTTGGTGTTAGTGTGTGCATGGTTTTCTGTTTCTGTCTCCCCTGTTTTCTGCTGATGGCTGGAGATCAACACCAGCTCCCTTGTGACCCTGAGCAGAATTAAGTGGGCATAGTAAATGGAAATATAAAAGGAAGCTTGATGATGATCGTATTGTAAGGCCAACACACACATACATAAAAATGCTAAACAAAACATCAAGACTGGTTAGAATGAAATATAGAATAATAAGAGCCCTTTAAATTATATTCACTTGGACAACAATTTAAAGACCAAACCATTGTTATTGTCTTGTAAAACTTACCCTCACATTTTAAAAGTTGCCTTCATGTGATGACTGCATGTGTTTATTTTTGTCATTCATTAAAACTTCAAATCCTGTTTTTTTCCCCCACCCCAATATAATAATATTTTAGTATTATGTTGCAATTTTTCCCAATTTGTATTCTGTAGTTAATGGATAGAACACATTAAAGTGGTGCCAGTGTAACTATTTTACTGCTGCACATTAAAGCGCTGAGACCATAATAAAAGTTATATGGGTTTGCTGTCCTGAAGTTTAATTCAAGGTTTTAAATAAGGGCTTCTAGCAATGAAAGGATATGACGCAAGAAGGCAGTAATAGAGGATGTAGTACAAAGAAGATTGTAGGTAAACCAAGTAAACATGCACAGTTGATTTTCAGAAACTGGTCAATCTCTCCTTATCTTTCTGTCACATCCCTGCAATCACATGAAGTGTTTGAACATTATTATGTGACATTCATGTGAATATTTCTCCTTTCAATGTTTGTGGGGCGTTTGCATACATGCATGGATGAACATTTTTGCATTTGTGAATACTAATTCACTCTTGAGCTAAGAAACGTGTCTAAAATTAGGTTGGTCTTGTTCCTTTAATTATGTGGAAAAATCAATCAAAATTTAGTTTAATTTTAATCACTTTTTAGTTTTCCTAAGGCAGACGTGCTGGCAGTAGGCTTTAATAAAGCTTTTAACTTTAAATGAAGTTTTAAAACAATGTCGTATCACCGTACGTAAAAATGTAGATTTTATGAATACTTTTCACTTTAATGACACGTTTTAATGCTCATCTGGTTTTGTCCAATGGCTAAATATTTTTTTACTTTTTTAATGAATATAAGGATAAGTTGGTGTCTCCAGTCTATGCCAATTCAGAATCTAGATTAAACATTTAGAAGGTCTTTTTCAGCATTATGATCAGCAAGAGCTGTGTGGCCAAATGAAATGAGACATGCTGACCTACAAATGGATTACAGTAGTCCCTCGTTACTTCACAGCTGGACATCGCTCTTTTGCGGTTTTTCAACAATAACTTTAATATTACTTATGATTGAGATGGTACAAGATAAAAAAGTTAATGAAAAAACTTCAGACAGGCACTGCCATTTTGTAATTTTCTTTCAATAAGCCTTCACTGTAACACCAGTCAAAGAACTACACTACCCAGAAGCCAACAGTGCTTCCGGCCGCTGCTTTCTGCCGAAATGAAGGGAAAGTTTTGATCCGATCCGAACCTTATTCATAGTGACCTTAGTGCTCAGTGGATGCAGAGAGCCTATCAGAACCAGACCAGAACTACTTCCAGCCTCATCGGTCAATCTAAGTGCTGCTTGCTGGCCCATGAAGCAGCTCAAGTCGGGAGGTGTTGCTTGGAGGTCTGGTGTCTTCTCTGGAACTCACCCGCACTTTTTTCATCCAGATCTGTCTGGATTATTTGGACTCGATTGAAACCACTGTCCGGCTCACTCCAAAAGCGTCTGGTGCTCAACGACTGCGGAGAGCCAATCAGAACTGTACCAGAACCGGACCAAGGCTGATGAGTACCAGTGGTGTAGTTTACATTTTTTGTTGTGGGTATACTGTGCTTAGAAACCAAAGTACACCAGTTAGTACAATGTAATTGGCAATTAATTTTGATTTTTAAACATACTGAACCTTTCCAAATTTCTTAAATGCACAAAACTTTGTACAACAGTTGGCTTTTGCATTAAAAACACGTTATAGACTTTATAAAACAGTATGGTAAATGGAATGTACTTATATAACGCCTTTCTATCTGATCAAGATACACAAAGTGCTTTACACTACAATCTGTGCTCATTTACCCATTCATACAGAACTCTACTGGATCTCTGCAAAGCTAATTGAACAAATCATTCTAAATAAACTAATTAGTGCTTTTAGATCACATTCATGCACCAATGGGACACATATCGGAGGCAATGAGGGGTTCAGTGTCTTATCCAGGGACACTTTGACATGTGACTGCTGGTGGATTCGAACCCCCAACACTTGCATTGGAGGACGACTGCTCTAACCACTCAGCCACAGCCACCCAAAGTATCAAAGCAAAACATGTTCAAGTATTAAGTAAGTACAGAATTATACATTTTGCTGGATAAGCAAATGTAATAAACAAGTGCTGCATACCATTAAATGGTTACAGAAGCGCTTAACTGCCATTTAACGTATCAGTGACATTTGCCTAATAATACGTTACATATCACTGGGCACTTTTAAGTGGGTATACTGAAATTCTTAAATCTTTCTAGTGGGTATACTCCGTATGCCTGCGTACCGCGTAGACTACACCACTGGTGAATACCCATATAAAATTTTGCAGTACTGTACAGTACATATATGTATGCTGTTAAAATTACATATGTTTAAAAGTTTAGAACATTACAAGAGTATGGGAAGGGTTTATAAAGTCTTAAAATATATTAAAATACTAAAATAAATATAGTGTTCTTACGTCACAGTTTTTTACCTATCGCTGGAGTGTATGGAATGAAACCCCCGCGATAATCGAGGAACTACTGCATAAAGAAATAAGGAAAGGAAGGCAAGAAAAACTGGGCTCTCAAGCCTTTAAAATGTGTACTGATAATAATTTTAATGTATCAATATGAAAAATGTCATACATGGTTATTACAATAAATCGTTAAGTGGATGGATTTAGTGTAAAAAAAAAAAAGATGACATTGTTCAGTGCAAAATAAAAAAAAGGCATCCTTGGTGGTTAGATGTAAGGTGTTATTCACTTTCTTCAGTATCACTGTAGGAGTTTCTCACATTTGCTGCATGGAAAAAAAAGTGTGAAAATGAACGTGTGTGATGGGCTTTGAACTTGGCAGTCCATTTATCATTCCTCCTGCCCACTTGTGGTGTTTGAGACCAACTTGAAAACCCCAAATATTAACTCAGACATTAAACACCAGAATTATACTAGACACCACACATTAGTGTCACAATTTAGCAAGAAACATCCTTTAAAAATGGAATTGAGTGCAGAAAAAGTACTTAATTGACCAATTTTGAGCTTTTATTGTGTTTCATAGGCCAACATGATTTTGGTACTTGTAGGTTTCATGCAATTTTAGCTGAATATGCAAACAATTCATTTAAAATATGAAACTAAATGTACTGACATGAACTGTCAGCAGAGATTAGATTTATCCTGTTTTAACTTCTTTCCACTGGTTTCTATTTCAAATTATTTTCAAATTATTATACACTAAATGTTTACTATACAAAGACTTAACATGTAGTCTTGTTTAAAATTAACTCATCCAAGCCGGTCACCCTCGAGAGGTTTTCCCTGTTACCATCAGATCTGCTTGTTGTCTGCAGACATTTCAGGCATAAAGTGGTGGCCTGGGATGGGCTGGTGATCTGTCCAATCCTGCCCCTGAAGACTAAAGCAATGACTGCATGGAGAAATGAACCATTCTGGGTGACCCTGCACAGGATCCTGCAGGTAAAGAAAACGGATGAATGGATAGAAAATAGGAGGCAAAACTTTAAAAAAAAATCTTCAAGTTCTTCTTTTAATGTCTAACACCAATGCTCGCTCTTCTATAAAAATAAACTTATAACATATCTTTATAAAGACATCCAATGACCACTTGTTAGGGAAGCGATACTTTGCTGATCATAGTTGCCCCAACCTATCACTGAAGATTTGTGACATGTTAGTTTGATTTTTAGCCTCTTATCCAAAGTAAGTAGCAAATGAACCAAATAGGTAAGATCCTTGCCATGCTTGCATAATTTAACTTTAGCTTCTGCCTTCTTGGATGAGCTGTGCACTAAACACTGGAATTTCCACAGAAAACATATGTACCATATATTATGGCCTACAAGTCACTTTATTTTATTTTTATTTTTTGCATAATTTGCATGCCCTGTGATTTATAGGCTGAAGCAAAGTATTTATGGATCCCCCCCACCATATTTACATATAAACCAACTTTTGGCTGAAATGACTGTTTTCGTTCATTCTGACAGGAAAAAAAACCAGTACCACTGTCAGCCACTAGATGGCAGCAGCATAGTAGTAGCAGTAAGGCATGACGATGTATCATGTAATAGGTAAACGTGGCTATAATGACAAATTCAAAAAGTTCAAGGAAAAAAAACAACAACTGGACTTTATTATACTTTATACAAAGGACTTTTTTTTCTTTTCTGGAACTAATTTGAATTAACTGCCATTTGGCAGTCCATCAGTTTTTGGCACAACACCGGCCCACATTTCTGGGCTCAGCCCACATTTCCAGGTTGTCAGCGGTTACGTGTAACAAACGTGACACATGAGCAGTGACGCATAATAGATGTGGTGTTTATGGTGAAGTGACAAATTTATGGATTTTTTCACTTTTTAAGACATATTTGGACTGATGCAACATATAGGGTGGTGTGACTTGTACGGCGGAAAATACACTATATATGTATATATATATATATATATGTTGTGTGTGTGTATATATATATATATATATATACTGTA
>JARVGV010000474.1:15694572-15704856 GCA_031762435.1 Hypsolebias longignatus
ATAGGATTAGTATAAACATGTTTTTAGACCAAATATTGCAGATTTAAACAAATATGCACAAAAACATGAAAATGAACGGAGACATAGTGCTAAACAACATTTTACACACATTATAGGGAGTTTATCAGTTAAAAAAAAGTTAATTTTGAGTTTAGTTCCTCTTTAAATAAATTGTTAGGCATGTTTTTCTGTGGCAGTACATCATAAAAGAATGTGCAGTTAATTAGTTCAGATTGCATACGGACAAGGAGAGTCTCAAAGATAATTGTGTAGAAGTTTGCAAATTGACACCCAGTATTCCATGTATTTATTAAAGCAAACATGATTATGATAAACTCATACAATAAGCCTTTTTTTTCTCAAAATTGTTATTTTAAGCAGTTGAACATTCACACCTTCAAGAAAAGCAGAAAAGTGTATACTTTGTATTTTATATAAGTTTTAAAACTGCATTAATGTAAGTTCTTGTATCTTCATCATTCCACTTTTGGAGTTTGGAACATTATTATCTAATACAGTACTTTATCTGTTCCCCAAATTATAGTGAGATACTTTTATTTGATATGATTGCTTTAAAAATATTTGCACATACGGTATTTAATTAAATATAAACTCATATTTAGTTGTCTAAGTCTGATCACTAACCTGTTAAATACCAGACACAAATGTTGATTACCACTATGTCTCTGCTCTGCAGTGTAAGTTCCACTATTGAAAGTGCGAATACTCTATTAGTGGAGAAACTGTGATCAATAATCTATAAGGAAATAAAAGTCTTAACCCCTTTGACTTTTAGCACTGAGAATAAAATGTGCTTACTTTCAGCCTGGCTTGATTTTTACTAACAAATCAGATCAACTTTTATACTTAGTTTTATTTAAATTTCACACAAAAAACACCATATTTTGTTTCAATTCAGTTTCATAAAATAGAAAAGCAAGCTCATATGTACATAACTGATGTTACGTGAAAAGAGACACATATATTAAATATATTATTTTACTCTAAGGTTTATGTACTTTGGGGTGTTTGTATTTTTTTCCAAGATTATTGTTTTTTTGTTGTTGTTGCATATTTTCAGCCTTTCCTCACACATTTATATAAAGCCATAAACTTTGAAATACAGTATTACACAATGATGATGTGTATTGGGTAGATTTCCAATAATTCACACAACATAATTCGCCATGTTTTGGTTTATAACCGGGTGTTTTCTTTGCTGTGTCTCATTTGCCGCAAAAATCCAGTTTCCCCATGGGGATTTTAAAGTTCCGTCACATCTCAATCTCATTTGTTACGGCCTGGAACAGATTCCTCTATTATGGATTTATGTAATAAAAAATGTATATAAAAATGTTACCTATAGGGTTGGCGTGGAGGTTTAAAATACATTGTCATGTGACAACTGCGGCATAGCTTACATGTAAAAGAGATACAAACACTACTCGATCATTCTACTATGTGTGTGTGTGTGTGTGCGTGCGTGGGGGATATCTGCAATCAGCCTACACATCTGTTCTTCATATACTAATCAAGCATTGCAGTACAAATACTCCAGCCTATCAACTTACTTTTCCAAGTTAACTGTGTGAATATTTATAACAAATCAATAATACAGTCATCTATTCTTATAATATTAAATGCTTACACGTTCTCATATGATTTTTAATAACCTGTTCTTTGCAGAATTGCACTACTTGTTCTCCAGCCGTGCAGCTTATGGGTGACTACACAATGGCTAAATCAAGTGGTTGATCTTCCTCCAAAATGCACAGGGTGAGGCAAAAAGTACCTTCTCACGCTGATAGGGGGCAGTGCTGCCCCATAGGGACAATGATGCAGGTGCTTCACCAGCTGTGTCTTCTTCTGTTATGCAGAGGTGCGGGGGTGAAAGATCATATCTCAACACTAAGTGATTTTTCTAAACTCATAATTTTTCCAAACATTCATCTTAAAATAAAGGTAAGATAATACCTATTTTATTTATTTATTTATTTATTTTTGCTTTAAAGAGAGGAGTATGGAGTTGATTAAAGCATAATTAGATGTATTTTTAAAAGGGAAAAAAAATGGTCTAAATTGAAATATAAGCTTCTATTTTGGGTTCATATCAGGCTCACCTGTCACAAACCTCACCTTATGTCACTGGATCAGAACCAGTAAATGAAGTGATAATGCTGAGCTAAAAAGAAACAACTTATTGACACCGCAAACTATGGATTTGGGCCCATCAAACCTTTATGAATTATTTCTTCCATCATACTCTGCCCCTCTGTTACTCTTGTGGCTTGCATGGTAAGATGGCTGTTCTTTTCAAAGGGAGTTTAGTGGCTTTGAAAAGAGCATAGATGGCTTTACCTGCCACAGAAACTCACCACATCGGCCTTTCAACATGAGAGCAGAATCAGAGCAGCAGGTAAATGCTTTCAACAAGGGTCATCACAAATAGGCTATTTGAAGGAGAGTATAGGGTGGATTCTCTCTGCATAAAATCAGTCAAGAGGATAGCACAGCATGCCCAGGTAGACCCATCCCCAGGTCTGCATTGCAATCATCACCCACATCAAAAGTACAGTCTCATTGTGGAGAAATGATTGTGGAGGAAAGCCTGAAATACCCTCATGCACTTTTCTGCCACTGATGCATGCTCTGCTTGGTTTGTTTGCTCCAACAATATTCTCATTTTGAAAAAACAAAGCAAAAAATATTATGCAATGAACAAACCTACACAAAAAGCTTAAATCTACCAAATGGCATTACATTTTAAACTCTATGCAATTACACAAACGTACAAAGATGCCCACATATGTATGGGATTGTACTGAGAAAATTATAATTCAAAATAAACAATAAAAGCAACTTTGGAGCAACTTGTCTAAAAAGTTATTTGAAACTATATCATCAATCAAACAATATTCTTACGAACCTGCACAAATGGGCAATTTGATTGCTTGAACACATACTGTAACAAATGGTATGCATGCATACCTGCAACCTCACTTTCTCTCAATTTATCACCCTACTATATTTGATAGTACTAGCAAAAGAAACTAACAGCTGAAAGATGGATCTTTATTTTCATACCAACATAAATACACACACACACACAAAAATAAAACCAAATACACAACAGATGGAACAACTTAAGCTGAGTGAAGAAGCTCACTGATTTTTGCCACATAAAGTTGCAGAGACAGACAAAACGTCTGTTTATTTGTGTTTTATGTGCACACTCCCGATTCATCAATGCTTGAAAAATAAGGTGTTTGCACATAATTTATCAACAGCTGATGTATTTCTAATGCAAATAGGACTAAAGTGCTGACTGATACAGATTTAGCTGTCAAATTAAACCCCCCCAGACTTTACTTGGTTGTCTCTAACACAAAATACTCCTGGGTTTATGCAGAAAATACACATCAAATTGATTTTAATATTACAATGTTGGCTTCTCTCATAGTTTAAACTGAAAATGTTGCTGATTCGTCTTGAACATTGTATTTTATTTGAGCAGTTCATTTAAAGCTGAGTTTAAGTGGTGATTAAAAAAAGTAACTTCATGTATGCTTAATACTATTATGAGTCTTATTTTGTTGTAAATACAACAGCCCTAACCTGTGCAGCCGTTTCACATTTTTGAACGGTTAAAAATGTTATCTGAAAGCCACAAGTCTTACATTAGATTTGATCAGAGAAGTGAACAAGCATTGGCCATATAAGCTTGTCAATTTAATTTAGAGCTTTGGAGCTTAGAAGAGATTTAAACTCACAGACAAACCTTAAAGCCACCTTTGCAATCATTCCTGGCTTTATCCATTTTTTCTATTAACCCAAGAGGATCTCGTGAAGGTAAACGTTAGGAAGGTACAAAATACTAATTGACGACATACACAGAAGTCTTAACAGAAATGTTGAGAAATTCTAGCTAATGATAACTATTCAGGTGGGCTAAACCTAGGATAATATCCAAATGCTGACCCAGAGAAGGCATGCGTGGAGGGCTTTTATACGATTTTGTTAGATCAGGACAGTAATTTATATATTTTTAACTGTGTTACATGTTAATATTGACATGTCAAGATATGAAAAATAAACTTGATGCAGTAACCATTGTGATTAATTCATTCATCCATTATCTTTACCCGCTTCTTTCTTTCCAGGTTGCAGGAGTTACCCCATGTTCAACAGTCACTGTGCAAGAGGTGGAGGACACCTTGGATCTTGGACACCTTAGAAAAATTGATAAATACTCAAGTCAAGAAGTATTTGGATTCTTTTGACCTCTTATCTTCCCACCAATCTTACTTCAGGAATGAACACAGCACAATGACTGCTTTGTTTAACCCATCCACCACCTGGTGGTGGATGGGTTAAATGCAGAGAGTAATTTCGTCCTTGTGTGGCAACATACATTGATGACATTGTGGGACATTATTATTATTATTATTATTAATGTGGTCTGAATGCTCCTATCCTCACAGCACCACCCAGATTTACCCGGACCCCAGAGGACCAAACAGGAGTGCAGGGAGGAGTGGCCTCCTTTGTGTGCCAGGCCACGGGGGATCCACAGCCCAAGATCGTATGGAATAAAAAAGGCAAAAAAGTCAGCAACCAAAGATTTGAGGTATGACACATGTCCAGAAAACACCTTTTTGTTTTCTGCTGTACTTCTCACTTTCTTGTCGAAGGGGGAAACAATAGCAACCTTGGGTTAGTGTCCAACTTAAGAGGTTTTTTACAGAATACTTTATACCAAGCATAACTGATCCTATCTGGGCTGTTGCTTTGAATTTTGTGTGAGGTTCTGTTTTTTTATTTGTTTGCTGTGACTGGAAGTTTCTGCAAGAAAATTGAGAACACTTGGGAATATCATGAGATATGTTGGAGACTTCCTCTCCAAAGCCATTGGGCAACAAGTTGCCAAAAGTCGCAGCCCAGTGAGATACTATTGTAAATTTATGCAAGTGTAATATTTACCAGTCTGAACCAGGTGCGGCAGAATAGCAGGATAAAGAATACTCAGAAGGAAACAGATTTGAAAAAATTAAAAAGGAAAGTAACAAACAGTACAGAACAGAACATATTTGCAGGAGTTTAGCTAAAACCCAGATTGACCCAAAGACATTAAATTAAAGAACAAACACCAAATCAGTATTAACTATGACCCTGATAAATCCCTCTCTGCTCACTGAGCGTGTCAACACATAAAGATCAATAATGGTTAATATTTGCACTAAGTTTTATAGCCTTTAGTTGTACCTTTTTAATAGCAAGTATAATTTAAGTGAGCACTGAGAGCCATGTTTGACTTTAGATAAATTGATAATTCTGTGGCAATTTAAAGCCAATAGTGTACCTTTTTAGATAAATGTGTGAAATGTTATCAGCTGGAACTCTTTCGTAGGTCCGATGATGCTCTGGGCTACAGTGTCTATGATCAGATTTATTAATTCCCCGAAGGCTCTGACCTTTGATTTATTTCCCCAACATCACAAGTCCCTCTCATACGGAGATGGTGAATCAGCCTCGGTCCTGCTGAGTGGCTTTCACCTGAGCCCAGGATGCTCTCCCACTTTAATAAGTTGAGTTTCCTCACAGATTTAAGTTAATCTCTTTGTCTTCCTGTTTGTGATTGAACCACTCAAGGAAGTATTTTATCTTTAATCCAAAAATATATGAGCTCAGACTACTGTGCCTTCTTCACCGTGGCTCTGTTGGGCAGGACTAGTTGTGAGATTCATGGTTATTGGATTTAGGTTGGAGACTTTACCAGATTTTAGAATCCAGATCAATTAAATGTGTGTAATAAAGCTGTGCGAAAGCAGTTGGAATGCACCTCCTATTATTTTTTATCAAATCCAACATTAATTATAATACAAGAAGAAAATTGTAACTACATGTATACAAGTACCGGTAATAGCCTTGCATAAAGATTCTTAGGAGTGCTTGACTCATGCTACTCCATACCTGTTTTAATGCACTACCAAGAACTGCTAAAAGGACTTCAAAAGTTTTCTCAGAAAATGTTTTTAATCATATAAATAAAGTTTGAATGAATATAACTGCAAACTACATTAAAGATGAGAAATAGAAACAGCAGGATTTATCTGAGTCCAACTTTTTAGCTGTACATTGAAAATGTTTCAGTTAGAACCACGCAAACGCCAATTACCTGTGTTTACAACTTATTACATATTTTTAGAACAGTGATGCAGTTTATATTTAAGTTTATAAGTTTATCTGTGTTTATAGGTTATCGAGTTTGATGATGGGTCCGGTTCTGTCCTGAGGATTCAGCCTCTGAGGACTCCCAGAGATGAAGCCATTTATGAATGTCACGCCTCGAACTCGGCAGGAGAGATCACTGCCACCACCCGGCTCGGTGTCTTACGAGGTCAGTGTGACCCCACTTACACTCACACAATCCACCGATGAGCTCTTCATTGACTGTTTATGGTTCAAATTACCAGACTACCCCCGTTTTCTCACCTGTCCAGGTCTTATTGTGTCCCATCTGTCTGTTAGACTCTTCATCACATTTACGTCTCCTCCTTTTCCTATTCAGTTCATAAAATTATCATTCTTGTTGTCAGATGTTTAAGATACATCTTAAAATCAAAGTATTCATTAATTTTATTTTTATTTTTAAGTGCAACATAAAAATCTTTCAATTGAAGATAAATTATATTAATCTTTCATAGACATGTACATCTAAAGGTGTGCCTTGGAAATACAGAAATAGTTTTCATAAAGGGTGATTACAAAACCTCTGAACCACTGAGCTGGACTATCAGGGAATAAGAACTGACTTTTTTTTCCCCTGAACCTCAGTGTTTGCTACAGAAACAAGCAACAGCAAACCTCATTTGCCTTTTCTTGCCTGTGATAAAAGCAAAACCTCCAAACATCTGTGACACAGATGAATAATTGCTTGATGATAGTAATTATCAGCAGTGTGTGTGTACTCTGTTCATCAGGCTTGGACAGTGTATGGTGCTGTGGAGAGCCAAAACGAGTCATGCAACAATTACGTCTAAAGTTTTAATGCACAGATGCATTTTATTGCTCTTTCTTCTTGAAGTCCAGGACTTTTCAGACAATAGAAATCCAGCCTCAATGTTACCTGAATGTGTTGTTTGACAGTGACCGGGCTTTTTTTTTTTATTATTTTTTTTTTTTATCTTGCGTTTGACATAAATACCTTCCAGGGCTGGTTAAGTTTGAAAAATATAATGTTTGAAAAACAGTTTGTCTTTCCTGACTCTATTATGTAGTGCATTTTCTGACATGAAAATGAGAAAAGAAGAATCTAGTCAGCATGATGATGTTTTTTGCTTCATTTACCACATCGAATCTTATCAGTATGTTTAATTAACACTAACGGACATATGTTTTCTTTAAAACTCTACTGTGAATGATGACTGCATAACCATTCTACAAGCAGAAACTAAATTGTTAAAGCTAAAATAAAAAAAGAAGTGCTACATAAAAACTAAACAATGCAAAATGTTAGCTAAAACAAAAAGTAGCAAAGTACAAGCCAAAAGTAGCTAGACACAAGCTAAAAGCTAAACATGGCAAAAATAAATTAATTAATTAATTAATTAACTCTCTCGAAGATAAAAGTAGCAAAGGCATCCCTAAAACTAAAAAGTAGGAACCAGCTAACAAAAAGTTAAAAGTAGCAAAAAGTTAGTTAAATTTTAAAAATAAAAATAAAAAGTCTGGGTAAAAGCTGAAAATTGCAAAAAAGCTGGCTAAAAGTAGCAAATGATACCTAAGAACTAGCGTATGCTAAATAGTAGCAAAACACTACTTAAAGGTTAACACAGCAAAATAAACCATCTAGAAAGCTAAAATAGCAACATATAGTTAAAATTAAAAGTTAAAAAAAGGTTAGCTATAAAGTAGTAAAAGGTTAGCTAAATGTATTAGAAGTCTAGCTAGAAGATAAAAATAGCTAAATCTTGGCTAATACCTAAAAGTAGCTAAATGCAAACTGTCATCTAAAAGCAGCCAAAACTTCTGTAAAATTATAAATAGCACAGTTAAAACGTTCAAGTAGCATAAAAAGACTAAATTAGATAAACAGGCTAAAGCTGATTTCAATTACAATAATGTTTTTTGGAGGAATTAAAGAGATTGTAATATTTCTATGAAGATGTTTTAAAATAATGCCATATATATTGTAAACAAATTTTACACAAACCAAAGATCATGTCACCTACCTCCTGAATAAGCTGAACTTTAGCCCTTAGCACAAGATATGCAGAAGTACAAAGTGTTTAGATGTAAACAGTGAACAGAAAAAATATAAATACATTTTTAATACCCTGATGCATGCTCAGGGCATTTTTAAGTTTATTTTAATAGTTTTGTTCTTTTCTATCCATTGTTTTTTTAAAGGTGTTTACACACAAGAGATTTTTAATAAAATGTCAACAATGAACAAACATTTACTATAAATGTACAACTGTTTCAGTGAAAACTGGTTTTAGTTAAAAAAAAATATGTATGAAATTTCAAAACAGAAAATGTGTACAAACACTGAGTGACGTGACACTTAGATTTTATTAATGATGGCTGCTCTTAATACTGATCTTTTGGATTGAAATAGTTTGATAAATTGTGAACATTCAATGACATTATTTTTTATTGTATTTTGACTTGTAAACAAAACCCTGATTTAATGAATTTGTCATATATTATGATTTTATTGATAAAATCAATTGTTGTGATGATCAATAAATACATATATGGATTAATATAGCATTTTCCCCCATAATAACCATGATAATCTTGACATCAGTATGACATTAGCTTGAGTCCATTAATGCAGAAACTGATGTTTGTGTTGGTGGAGTCCATTAGGAGAACATTAAGTACCGGTAGTTCAAAACTCAAGAGCGTCTTAGAGAGTGAAGTTGCTCAGCCGTGGATAATCACATCACCTGTCTCTGCAGGAAACACTCCTGAGGAAAAGGCATGGAGATGCTTGTTTTACCACTTTCATTTGTTTCCGTTCGTATCTTTCTGAGGGACATACCTTCACTTTTCTTGTGTTTTTTTTTTTTACAAGTCCATTACCTCTTACTCTTATTTTATCTCTTCTTCTCTTTTTTATGCTTATTCCCTCGTTTCTCCATCTCTCCACATGCTCTTGGGTCCACTGCACAGCAGCCCCTAAATAATTCACATCACACCACTCTTTGCATCTTCTGTTCTTTTCCGCTCCATCCATCTAGAGTTTTTCCTGTCTCGTGTGGTTGTCTTTGTCAGTGTATGGGTGTGCTTGATTTTGCCTGTCTCCCTGTAAAACATGAGTGCACGGAGGCATATCCAACGTGTGTGTTTTCATCTGTGTGTGCTCCTGTTCATGTGTCTTTGCATCTATTTTTGATTTCCCTGCCTCTCTTGCCACACGTTTTAACTCCCCCACATTGTTTACCTCTTTCGTTATCAAAAGCATAACCAGCCGAGCACTAACTCAAACACACACACACACACGCATGCGTGTTCTCGGTCTAAGACAGTCAGTCTTTATGTAGTGATTAGCCACTTTCTGTTCCTCTGAGGAGTCATTGTGCTGGGAATGAATAAAAGGCCACCTGGGAGCTGCTAATAGTCCCTGATAGACTGTCAGTCTAAATGTCATTTACAAAGTACACACACGTGCACACACACACACACAGGTTGACACACACAGTTGTGTCAGTCATGTGCCCTAAAGTCCCCTGTGGTTTGGTAAAGACACTGACAGGAGGGATCTGGTGTAAAGGTCAGCTGGCTTAATTACTGATGATTAGAAGCAGACTAATTGAAATCTTGGCTCTCTGTAAATGGCTGTGATTGGCAATGGCTGAAATAACAATGAAGCTTGCAACAATTATGCTTAAATACCCTTTGCACAGTTAGATACTCTATAATTTGTAGTTCTGTAAAAGCTCACATGTATCTAAGTGAATATTTTTATAACTTTAGCCTGGGAGGAAAAAAAGCACTTTTAATAAGATTTAACTGATAACAGTTGGCACATTTTTCATGGGTAGAACCCACGGACTCAACTTTGCTGATCAACACACAAATGTATTTTCCTAACAAATGTGATACCATTTAAGGGGATCTTCTTCTTCACCATATCTCAGCACAACTTCTATTGTACATCATCGACGTGGCCTCTTGCATTAGTTGACAGTCACCAAGCGCCATTCTTCTCTTTCTTGCGCAGTTCTCAGTAGATACTGTGGCCCTACATTGTATCTCGCCAGTGTTGATGTCATC
>JARVGV010000474.1:16011227-16027298 GCA_031762435.1 Hypsolebias longignatus
GGAGGGACAGTGGGTATATTGGTAGAAGGATGTTAGAAATGCAGCTGCAGGAAAAAGACAAAGTGGAGACATATGGAGGCAGTTGAGACATGGAGGTAGTTGGAGTGAGGACAGAGTGAGATGGAGGACAACTCTGGGGAGACTGCTGAAGAGGGAAAAGCTGAAAGAATAAGAAGAAGCTCTGTTTGACTCGTGCCTGTGAAGTTAAAGACCCATTTATCTGAGCTCAGTGAAATGTTTCAGAACTTTGTATTTTCTTCTTGGACAGTTTCATCCAGCACAGGGTGATCCTATGATTTTTATTTTTTTATTTTTTTTTAGAGTGAATGGACTTTTATTTATTTATTTATTTATTTTTTTGACGTTTTGCTTCTAATGCTGGGAGATTATTCAGTTTAAAACTGAAAAGTGCTGAGTTCCTCCTGACGTCAGCATCCTTTAGGAGGGAGGGGAAGGAGAGTGAGTTGCGCGTGAGTTCTGTTTGCAAAAAGAAAGCAGCTCGCTTCAGTTTTAACGCTTAGATTTCAGCACTTGGAAGTTTGAATTTTAGCAAAACATCTTCAAAAAGCATAAAAATTCTGGTTGTCTTCTTGTTTACTTTTAGGATTCTTGTTTGTTTGTAGGAGCGTCTGGAGTCACTGGTGTTTGGGCTGCTGCGGCAGAGGAAGCTGAACTTTCTGGGTATTTATAGCGAGGAGATGATCGTAGCTGCTAAGGCCATCGTCACACAGGTACAGCAGCGTCTGATGCTCACTGCTTGCAGTTTATACAATTAAAGCTTTTTTTAAACAGCACTTATAACATTTCATGTCATTGTATTTTCATTTAATGCTTTTTTCATTGTTTCTTGGCAGTGTGTGGCAGATAGTGTTGTGCACATAGAACAAATTGACACTGAAGTCATCTTTAAGTAAGTATGATAATAAATGTTTTTTTTTTGTTTTTTTTTACGAGACCTAACCCATTTTTGATCGTGACTGATTTAGTCATAACAGCATTTTGATTTGATTAACTTTTTAATCTTGTTACTATGAGCATGCATTAGTGTACAGCTCAATGTATTTTATGGTGCATACACAAAACTAAAGAAAAATAAAAAAAAATGTGAAGAAAAATTATAATAAATTGAACATAAGTTAAGAAAATTATTAGAGAAAAACTAAAGGAAACTGTTGTATGAATAAACAATTAAACTTAAACTTTGTTTATTTATATAGCCCCTGCCAACAACACCTTATATTGACCAAGGTGCTTTACAAGATAAAACAAAAAAACAAAACAAAAAAACACAGCCACAATAAAAGAAGGTAAAAAGAGATAATAAAAGTACTAATAGTTAAACAATGGCCATGATCTTTTAATTATTGTGATTCCAGAATTTTCTTTCTTTCTAAAGAGTTGAGTTTTAGTTGCATGTTTACGTCTTTTAGTTACAAGTATTTTAACTGTACATATACTTCTCAGTACATCTAGAAACGTTACTCTTTTTTCTTTTTTCTTTATATTTTTTTCTTTCTTTCTTTCTTTTTTTTTAACAAAAAAAATTTGTAACATCCTTGGCTTTATTAATCTGTGGAAGATAAACCCTTCTGTCAGTTTCATACTGATCAGTTTGGAGTCATCACCCACTGCAGAAGGAGAAAATGAGACAATGCATTGGGTCGTGCTTGTTAGTTGATGTTAGCCAAATATCTTTTATCTATTCATTAAGGGTGGATGATATGGATCAAATATAATATTGTGATATTTCAGAGCATTCTGGCGATAACAATAAATTTCATATTACCCCCTCCCTCCCCAAAAACCCCCCAGAAATCATAGTTATTCGTTTGACAAAATTAACGTAACATGTTGTTTTGCAGTATTATAAAAAAAATAAAAAACAAGGGTTAATTTAACTGAAATTACTTTATTTAGTAAAGTATTCAGTTTCCAAGTATAAAAATAAGAATGATCCTTCTGTTATTTAGATTGAAAAAGTCTGCACAAAATATAGATCAACAAAATCCACCTCAAAAACTAAAGTGCAGGTGCAGTTTCCCAAAATAACTGAATAAAATGAAGGGGGTGGGGGTGGGGGGTGGACAGTTGAGCAGTCTGTACCTGCAGCTTAGAGCGGGGTGGAGAGATGCTGCTGAGCTGCACTTTATTTGTTTTTAGCTTTTTAGCTAGCTAGTATTGTGCGCAACTATTTAGCGCCATGCCAGTACCAACAGGTGGGTGGGGGCGGTTATGCAGTTCGGTTCGTGAGCTCGGTTCTGTTAACGGGGCTGGGCGCTTGACGTATTACGTCATGAAATTAGCATACCATGATATAACACAACAACCATCATGAGCTCAGCCTGCTAGTTGGACCTCATGTGCTTGGACAGAGAATATACACTGAGAGACACTTGGACAGTACAAAAATGCATCGTCAATGCTGTAGGATTATGTTGACCATCATTCATTTTAATTCTGCACACACGACTAATTTAGACTGGCCTTCTTTGTCTTTTCATTTGTTTTGCTATAGTCTTTTTATTATTTTGTTAAAAGAATCCTAAAAGAAGGCTTTTAGGAGAGCGGCGTAGCACACAGCAGAAGTCCAGATGTGTCCTAGTTTTTATAAAAGTCTAAACAATTGTCAAATTAAGCTTTCAAGGTTTCATGAAACATAAATGTGCTTTCTTTTTTTTTGTCTTTACTACAAAGGCGCTTGGTCTTAGTGTTATGACAGCATCAAAAGTACAAGACAAATAGATCAAATACAGGTAGTCCTTGGTTTACGGCGTTTCGCGTTTACGGCTCCGCCCCCAGTGACGTCATCGCGCCGTACGTTGCCTTTTTTATGCAGCATTTTATATTTTTTTCGTTTTTTGGGGTTTTTTTTGTTAACTAACTGCTTGGAAACGCATTTAGAATCATTAATACGGCCGTTCGAAGTTGTTTTACATTGAAAAGTCGTGTTTAAAAAGACGTTTTCGATCGCGGTTTTACTTCCGGTTTACTTCCGGTTTCGTTTATGGCCGAAAATCTGCGTATACGGCCGCGGATACGGACGGATCTGGTTTAAAGCTAAATTGGTATACGGCTGAGCTGTTAGAACGGATCTCAGCCGTAAACCGGGGACTACCTGTATTAGTGTATTAATCTATAAAACTTGTGGCTGTAGAGAAAAGCTCTGCTTGGTCAAAATGCAACCATTTTAGAAATGGGTGTGGGGTGGCTGAGTGGGATCTAGAGGCGTGCCAAACTGTGAGATTACCAGTCTTCTGCCGTTTGTTCCTCCTTTACTTCACACTATGTTACCTGATCATAGTCTTTTTGAGAATTGCATTAATATGTACTGTATGTCAGCTGCACGTTAAGGTAATACAAAAATAAGTTAATACGTATTATTATTGTTTCTTTTGGACCTTTATGTGAGTCTAAAAGCTGTATGGCAAGACTTTTGGTTAACATTCATGGCATAATTTTAACTCTACTGAACAAGTAAGATGATAACCCATTAAAAATTGAAATAACACATCATCTGAGTTCATGTTTGAAGGTCAGATTTTATTGGTTGAGTCAGCCTTACTAACAGTATGCAGTCATCAACATGACATAAGATTTTAGGTTTAGGGATATGATTGTACATCTGCTTTTAGTCATTTTGGGTTTTTCCTTAGAGCTTTTGACAATAAACTGTTAAGAACAACGTAGAGGTCAAGTGCCAGCTTCAATCATCTGCAATCTCTTGTCCTTGAATAGCCTGTAGTTCATGCACAAACATAGTCTGAGCATTTGGAAAACTGAGAAAATGAAAATGAATGGATAGTTTTCAGATTATTCTGTTAAAATTGTTCATATTTAAAAACAGTTAAGACTTACCATGTCTTGCTGTTTACTTTTTGATAATGTGCTGACAGCTTGTTTAAATTGGAAATCAGATTTTAAATGTTTTGATATCAAAATGATTATAAATCCTATAAAGCAAGTTTAGGTAAGTAGATAAGTCAAGTAGATAACAAGTATAAGTCTGTGTACTTGTTGAGATGTCAAACACAAAACAAAACACTTGTCTGTAATTAATTTATTTCTGAAACCTGCCAATGAGATTTTGCTCTTGAGAAAAGCAAAACCCAAATGACTCAGCAAGATTTTTTTTAAAAAAATTTTAATCCAGATTCTTTGCTACAGAGAATAATTTAAGTAGAACTCAAGTAAAGATGAAAATGAAGAGACTGAAATTTTTTATTTAGGTGTTAGTGTGACACATTTTTCTGTGCAAAACTGAACTGCTCATAAATTCATATTCTCCAGCCATTATTAGTATTAAATTATATTAATTTGTTGACTTTATAATAACTTCAAATAGCCCAGAAATTGCTCTGAAGTGCATAAAATGTCGTATTTGACATGTTTAAGAGCACCAACTACCTTAGTTTTGAAAGCTGCATGGGTTTCTTGTATATAGTTTAATTTTAGATGTTTGCTATTTTATTTAATTATTTACTTTTTAATATATTTAATAGTGTGAACACAAACAAACACACCTTTTTATGTAGTCACTGTTTTTATCTCAACTGTTTTAAAGAAGCAAGTAAAAACTTTCCTTAACATTAATATTTGTTATATTGCTGTTAATTATACTAACTTTTGTACCTGTCTTTTTCCTTCTTAGATTCGGGTCTTCCGACCTCCAAATTATTCTGGCACCATTGCTTTGGCGCTGTTGGTGTCTCTGGTTGGAGGGCTGCTGTATCTGAGGAGAAACAACTTGGAATTTATTTATAACAAGACTGGATGGGCCATGGCTGCTTTGGTAGGACAGATGTACACACTCATAAATACTCATTCACACACAAACTAGCTTTATCTTTAACACTTTTAGTTTTTCTGTCAAAAGCTGATTAGATGTTCTGGCTAATTATGTCTTGTACTAAAAAAATGACAAAAAAGGTTCACCATTTGTCAATGCTTTAGAAATGGATACATTTTACTTAGTAACTTAGTTGAACTTCTTGGAATATTGCCACTCTTAAAATGCTCCATCAACTTTATTTATTTATTTATTGTTTGTCCCTTGTTCATCTCTGTTACAGTGTGTGGTTTTTGCAATGACATCTGGACAGATGTGGAATCACATACGAGGTCCCCCCTATGCCCACAAAAACCCTCAGAATGGACAAGTGGTATGAACTCCATCATTTTATCTCTTTTGTTCTTGGTTAATATATTGTCACTGTATTGTTTTGCTCTTTAATCCTGTCCTTTCCTCAGTGCTTCCATGCCTTGATGCTTCCTTTACGTAGACGTCCATGTTTTTCTTTCTTCTTCTTTCCCTTCTCTTCCATGTTTTATCAGGCAAATGCCACTTGTTACCAATATGTGTTCAAACACACACACACACTCACACACACAGATATGACTCTGCTGGTCATCATTTAAGTTTGTTCACTCATGTGTGAAATTAAAATGAAAATGTGGGGAAAAAACAGGAAAAAAAATGATGCTACGAGGCGAGAAGATGATTGGAGAGAAAAAGACTAAAAGGTATGGACAAACATGAGAGTAAGAATCAAAGGGCATTGAAGTGTCCTTGAGAACATGTGGTTGTGTCTTGTTGCTTTATCTAATGAGTGACTTCTACACGTTTGCAGACACATTTACTATGACACTATACAAATACACAAGTGAGCTTGTAGAAGAAGGTTTATTTACTAAAACTATATCCACCTCAAGCAGACAAAAGGATACGGAGCTGTTGTTTTTAATAACCAATGCTCAGCACATACTCAAAGAGATATGCACATTGAGATAGCCGCTTATCCTGAGCCTGGTTCTGCTGGAGGTTTCTTCCACATGAGGGAGTTTTTCCTTTCTACTGTTGCCTTCATGCTTGCCCAAGATGAGTCTGCGATGAAGTTAAACTCAAAACAAACTTTTTATGTATATGGATGTTTCTGTTCAGTGCCATGAGATGACTTCCGCTGTGACTTGGCACTATATAAATAAACTGAATTGAATTGAACATACCGTGTACTCCCCTTGACAAGGATGGAATTGCACCTTGAGGGCATCAACACACATACGGTTAAGGCATTTCCATCTACTTCGTGGTATCTCTAACCATGTTTTTTTTTTTTTTTACGGCCATACCACCCTACGCCCAATCTCGTCTGATCTCGGAAGCCAGGGTTGGGCCTGGACAGTACTTGGATGGGAGATCGCCTGGGGAAACCAGGTGCTGGGAGTTTGTGGGCCGAGATAGTGTAGAGGTAGGGCAGCCGACTTGTGACCAGAAAGACGTAGGTTCAACTCCCCACCATGCACACATGTTGTGGTGGCCTTGAGCAAGACATCTAATCCCTAATTGTTCCTCGGGTGCTTAGATAGCTGCCCACTGCACCACCTGGGTGTATCTCAGGTGTGATGGGTTAAATGCAGAGAACTAATTTTGTCATTGTACGTTCCCATACAGTGACGACAATAGCACTTTAGTTTTACTTTACTTTACATATATCTACTCATACACTACCATAAAGTAAAAAAAAAAAAAAAAAATAAAAAATTTCTTGAACTCTTCTAGTAGTAGTTCTGTCGTGTTTTACAGACAAAATTCACAATTTGTTAAGCAAAATTGTGGATGAAACATTTTGCCAACTCCCACATTCTAATACGTCCTTTTTTACATGATGGGTTTCTTTTCCATTTTGTTTTTATTTTTATTTTTATTTGTGTCCATAGTAACTTTTCATCAGTCCCTCTTTTACACATTGTACAGTAGCTGTTAGAAGAATGAAGTGTTTCAGCTAATCTGATGACGGCAGCATTTAAAGCGTAGACTTAATCAAGTGGTAAAGCAGCTTTTTATGTATAGACATAAATTAATTCAGTAGTTTAATACGCTATAGCCATAGGCATGTTAGTCAAATGCACTGGTGAGCAAGTTGTGCAAGATTTATTACCAAGCATGCACAAACCAAATTATACCAGGTAATTGCAGCGAGACTGATGAGACAGTCTAGGATTACAAAAGAAAAACAGAAGAATTTATAAAACAGTACATGTTATTAGAAAGCTGCTCATAGCCTTAGCTTTGATTTGGGTAGCATTAGTATTGATGAATACATTTTTCACTCTAATTAAACAACCAAATAGGGTGTGTAGGGATTTATATCTGGAAAGTTATACCTTTTTTTTTGTTTGTTTGTTTCCTCTAATGAAGTGCACAGTTTAGTTTTTACATTAACAGGCAGCGTTGAAGATTCTAGATCCCCATTTAGCCAAACAATAACATGCCAAATGACAATAGTTTATTTTTTCTTCCTTTTTTTTTATTGTATTTATTTATTTTACAAAATTACATTTTAATTTTTTTTTCTTAACCTCATTAAATCACACACTTTTGGGTGGGCCCTATAAACGCTTTCCCAAAACACTTTAAAGCTGGTACTTAAAAGCCTTCCTTTGTATCTTGGTGGGATTTCTGTAAAGACTGAGCTGGTTTAAGATTGGAATTCAACCCGCTGAGGTTATGCTTCTGAGCTGGCAAGTAGTCAGAGTGCCTGCAGTACTTCTCTCTAACCAGTAGCTTTGTTGTCACTGGTTTCATTTGAGTAAACATAACGCATTGCAGGACATTGCGGCGGTGAAATACCAGAGGCATCTTAAAGAGGGGGTTATCTTAAATCAGATCACAGAACCATATTATGAAAAGGGCATTTATCACCTCTGCCTCTGTGTGTTAGTTTTGTTGAAGGTGTGGATTTATAATGAAGCCTGTTTGCCGAGACTTTCTGGAATGTATTTATTTTTTGCTGGTGTAGTTTGAGATGGTCACTTTTTCATTCCCTTGATTTTAACTCATATTTTTGTACGTATATATAAACTGTATTCTGAAGCCTGTACTACATTGAAGTTTTTTAAAAAATTATAAAGCACCTCAGTACATTCATCCCATTTTACCACTGATTTAGTGAAGATTAAATTGTATAGATCTTCGAATAAACAGGAAAAGGATATGTGAGGCTGTTCCATCGCTGTTTGTATTGTGCAGCAACTTTGTATCAAATCGTTCACCTTGTTCAAGCCGTTAGGCAACTGTTGCTTTTTCCATTGCCATTACTTTGTTGACATCGATGACATAGTCAGATGAAAGCCATACTTTTACCTGGCTACGTTCCCACTTTTCTTAAGTTGCTCAACCAAAGTAGTTGCAACCTATCAGTATTTGATTGCTTTTCTGTTGTTCTTTCTCTTTTCTGACAGTGAGTGACCTTAGCTAGGCAGATGCTATCTTCCTGTTTTTCTTCTTATTTTTTTCCTTATGGTTCTCTCTCACGTCCTCCTCTAATCCCCTTGTCTTCCCAGACAGTGTAATTCCTTTAAAATGATGAGTGAGCGAAGCCAGGTAGACTATATTGAAAGGATTTGTCAACTGACAAATGGCACAACAAAACAGATGAAACTACTGTGCACATCACTGTGTAGCTGGGAAAATGTTTCTTCTTCATTTTTGCTGAGTTGTTCATAAAATGAGACATGTAGAGTCGTGCTTTTACAAAGCCACACACAAATTTAACAGGCACATACAATATATGAATCAAAGTCAAGTCCATTGACATCGCTAATGAAATGTTGTGAACTAGTTTATACAAATACATTTTATGAGAAACATATACTGTAATCTTATACACAGAAAAACAACCAAAACACGATAAAGCTACATACAATGAAAAAATGTTGAGTAATTTAGAAAAAGAATAGAAAATACTCCAAGTAATAAAATATACATTGTAAAAAAATGAAAGGGAATAAAACGTTTGTGTTGAATTACATCTTTTAACAAGTTTAATCTTTATTACTTCCTGTTTAAACTTTTCGCATAAAATCAAACAGTGACACGTTATATTTGCAAATCCTTAAAACAAGCACACATCACTGTGAACAATGTCTTTATTTATATATTTAGTTATTTGTTTATTCATCCATTCATTCATTTATGGATGCTTGTTGTGATATTGTGTAAGTGTTTTTGCAGCATTTGGGCATTTTCCTGTCATTTGAAAAGATTTAATACTAAATGTATAAAGTTCTTTATAAACATAGGTGAAGTTCAGGTGATAAAGTAGCTATTCTACATTTGAATTGTTGCCAGTGTGATATTCAACAAAACTGGTTCACATGTTGAAATTTATTTTTGCATTATACTTAATTAATTTGTCCATATTGTATTTATCTCTTGCAGGATGATTTGAATTAAAACATTTGCTAAATTTAAAAAAAATAACAATCTACGGTGCAAGACAAATAAAAATTTTACTTTAGTTTTCTAAAATCAATTTTTGTAAGATTTTAACCTTTACATCTCTCCTCCACCTTCTCGTAACATTTCAACCATGTTTTTTATATGGAACTATAAATGTAGCTTTAGCTGTCACTTTAAGAATAGACTATTCTAGAAATTTAATGTATCCTTTATTTATCCAGGTTAGTCTCATTGAGCCACGAGAACTCATTTTCAAGAGAGACCTGTTAAGGAGCAGATGGTGGGGGTTAAGGGCCTTGCTCAGGGGCCCAGAGTGGGGCGAATGAGAGTGGAGGCAGGCGTGGGTGTTTCACCTTTTTCCACCCACATTTTTTTTTTATGCTGTCGGGACCGGGGCTTGAACCGGCAATCTTCCGATCACAGGCCCACCGTCTAACCACTTCACCACCACTCCCCAACTATGTAGGAGTCTAGTTCTGAGAAGACTGCCAAATGTCTTGACTATTTTCTACTTGTGAACATATCTAATATATAGTATTTACATTTCTAAATCCCACCCCCCCTTAAATATAACAGTAAAATGGGATTGTTCAAATGTAATCATCTGGTCTATATGATTTAATTTGAATGGAACGTTGGCTGTGTTCAAGGTTCACTGAGGGAATAACTTAAATACTTGATTTGCATGAATTAGCAGGACAAAGACTGACATAGCCATACACCCAGGTGGCTGTTTATACTGAAAAGTCTGCGATTCACACATTTGCACACATGAACGCTTGCTGACACCATGTCTGTAGATGTACAAGTAGACGAGCACTCTCTTGTGGTCTCATGATCAGGGGCAGGTGAAGTTGCATGCTCATATTCTGGTGGCATTTTTGCAATTAAAGTGAACCCTCTGGCTATCTTTCCACTGAGTGCACAAGCCAAATATCAGGGCACGTTGTGGTGCTGCTTTGCTCCCCTAGTGGAACTAATTAGATGTTCCCAAAGGACAGCCCTGTCATCACATTGTTCTGCCCACAATACAGCCTCAGTGGCCCCGCAAGGGAAGCAGTGGGCCAAAATAACCCAGCGACGGGCAATTTTATACAAAGGACCTTATTTCAGAAATCTTAATTTTAAAAGCTGTGATTAAACCTATAATGTTTCTTAGACAGTTTCATACTGAAGCTGTGTTTCTGTTGTTCAAGATAGACTTTAACAAAAATAGTAGATGAATAATGTTGTATCTGAAAGTCAGTTTTAGTTAGTTAATCTCTGCAATAGTTTTTCTAGAATGTCTATTGAAAAGACAAGAGCGACAACTTATTTGTCTTTTTCCAGGTAGCTGCGTTTCAAACATCCTTCTACCAATATACCCACTGTCCCTCCTCTGGACATGTCCAAACCTTCTCAATCTGGCCTCTCTAACTTCATCTCCCAGTTGTTTGACCTGTGCTGTACCTCTGATGATCTTTTTCCTAATCCAATCCATCTTTGTCATTCCCAAGGAGAACCTCAACATATTCAGCTTTGCCACGTCCAGTTCTGTCTCCAGTCGTTTGGTCATTGCCACTGTCTCCAGACCATAAAACATAGCTGGTCTCACTACTCTGAAGCATTGTTGTATGAATGATGATTTAGGCTTGTTCAGCAGCCACAGGATCTGAGCACCTTGAAGTCATAGTGTATCATGAACTCCTGCAAATCACCATATTTTAGAGTAAAATGTAAGACAATCTGTCTGACAGCTTAAAATTAAGGGAAACTACTGCAATAACAGTGGCAACTACTGTATTTAACAGAGTAGCTAAAACTATTCTATTCAAGAGCAAATCCCAACCTCATACTTATCAGCATAGTGAGACTGAAAACCTCATATCAAATGTTGCCTAAAGGTTTTGATGCTAATTATGGATCTTTTGGCTATTCAGTGCTTTTGATTCATGCATTGTCTTTACTGTTATTTCTAAGATTCTGCAATTTAGTTAAGGTTTATTTAAAGAATAAATCATGACCATATGCATATGAATGTCCTATATTGTTTATTTGAGGTTATATTTGATATATTTCAAGGCACATTTATTATTTATAAGTTTAATTTTGTCCTGGTAAGTAAAATGTTAGAATTAAAGGGTACATTTATTGTTTAATTATGCCTGTATAGAGTTTTAAAGACTAGTATTGTGTTATATAAATAGTAAAAGACTAATTTTCATGTCATCATTTAATGGAATGTGTCAGACTAATAGCACTAAACAGTTTTTGGCTAAATGTCAAGGTTTGAAAAGCATTTTGGGAATCCCTGCGGGCTTTTAGTTCATGACATTAAGAAACAGTTTTAGATTGTTATACCTTTGCTCACATTCAGTTGAGGGGCTGCTAAAACAGTTCAATGCACTCAAAGCAAATGTGTGAAGTTTGAAAAATAAATTCAAATATTTCAATGTCATGACACACTCATTGATTTTAAACACACGATGGAGGTGTCGTGTTGTGATGAAAATATAAATTCAGATTCAACAAACACTATGGTTTGATTTCAGGAAGTGCACCCATCCATCCATTATCTCTACCCACTTCTTCCTTTTCGGGTTGTAGGGGTCAGTGGTGCAGAACATGCAAACTACACACAGAAAGGCCCCAGCCGGGATTTGATCCAGCAACCTTCTTGCTGAGAGGCAACAGGTCTATCAACTGTGCCACCGTGCTGCCCCATTTTAGGATTTAAAAATTTAAAACAGATTTGCAAATAAACAAACTAATAAAAATATTGGGTATTTTCTAAATTTCTGGTACTATATTTGCACCTGGGATACTAATAATAGTTAATATATTTTACAATAACAGAACGCTGCTGCTCAGCTTTTAACTGGCACACGAAAGTTTGACGACATTTCCACTGTTTTAGCCTCCCATCACTGGCTGCCTGTGCATTTTAAAATTCATTTTGAAAATTATTTAATTTGCTTTTAAATCTCTTAATGGACTTGCCCTGTCCTGTCTGTCTGAGTTGCTACATCCATACACACCCTCTCGATTCCTCAGCCAGCTGATCAGCTGCTCCTGAGTGTGCCAAAGACAAAGCATAAGCTCAGAGGAGACAATACTTTGCAGCTCCTAAACTGTGGAACGACCTTCTCTTGAACATCAGACAGGCCTCTTCCCCATCTGTTTTTAAATCCCTTCTTAAAATCCATCTCTTCTCTCTGACCTTTGACACCATCTGTGATGCTGGCTTTTAATTATTATTATTTTTTTTTGACTACTTGTAAGCCTGTTTTGTTATGTGCACAGCAGTTTGGTCCAATTGGTGTTTAAGGTGTTCTATAAATAAAGCTGGTATGATATGGTATGATATGGTGTGGTATGGTATGATACAGTAACAAAAATAAAATAAAATAAAACTTTTACTCCAAAAAAGTTTTTTTTTTTTTTTTTTTTTTTAACAAGGAATATTTCTAAATATTTAAACTGGGCTGTGGCTCATCTGCCCTGCATATCATCAAGAGATGGGCAGTCATGTATTTTTTTTTTCCAAAATATTGATGTTATTACATTTGGCAGGGCTCATTTGGTCACAGATGAGAGACAAACAAACAAATAACACAGGTGGAAAGACATGGAAAATAATACCATTGCGTCTAAAAAAGTTAAGTCTGGTCCTCTGGACATTCAAAAAACAAAATAAAACAAACAAAAAAATGTAGAAATGTTTTGTCTTTCATTCGAAAGACTTCTTGGTCTTTATTATTATTATCGAAGAAGTCTTTCAGACGAAGGACAAAATGTTTCTACATTTTTTTTGTTTTGTTTTGTTTTGTTTTTTGAATGTCCAGAGGGCTAGACAACTTTTTTTTAGATTGTTCTACCTGGATTATTGAGCATGCATCAGAATACCATGGCGTCATAACTTAATGCAAATTACTAAACTCTTAAATTATCCAACAATACAAAATTCCAATTAGTATTTAAATGCAACATTAGTAGGACAATTTTTGTTAGATGATGATGAGTTGAAATTCAATTGGGATTAAGATTTTTTGTTGTTCTTTTACTGGAAGCCCACAATGTAAAGACCAAGTTACCCTACAATGGGGAAATAACAAGACATTCAGTGAACACAGAGGCACAAGATAACTCAATGTTATCGTAAGGATGCATCATGAAACAAAGATCTGTCTACTTGAAATGAAAAAAAAAAAAAAAAAGAAACTCAAGGAACTAGGACATGAATTAAAATGAAGGTGGTGACAACTTGCAAAGAGCCTGTGGACTTCATTTTTAACTCATCTGTGGTCTGATTTAAGAGAAGTGCTTGAAGCTGAGAAATAAAAGAGACTTTTGACAACATATGTGCCTCCTCTTATTGTAATGTTCAGTTAGCTTTGCTACCACACAGTTAGTACTGTCCTGTAACAAAACAAAAAAAAATAGTTTGTCTTGTAGTGAATGCACATTTACAGACTATTTATTTATTTTTATTATATATTAAATAGGAAATCAGTGCTTCTGTGAACAATCAGTTTCCTATGTATTTTAACAAAAGTACTTTAATATGCCATTTATTGTACTTTTCCAACTTCAAGCATTGTGCTGAAGAAACAAACATATATTTTTTATCTTTTTGTTACATGTCATTCTTGTTTTTCTTCCCAAATTTTCAATCAAGTAAGGTTTTCTCTATTAGGATATACGTGGCAGATGAACCATGATATGACGGATGACGAAGCATTCATTAAATCCACATGAACTCATTAATTCATAATGAACTCTGTGTTTACTAAGGTCTTATAAACAGTTCATTATTTTAAGCTACTGCCATTAGCTTTGTATAATTGCCTGCTCCTCAGCAACCTTCATTTGGTGACTCCCATTTTGACTGAAACAAAAGAGCAATGCAAAATGAAAGTGCACACAATTAACCCATTATACCTTGTAAGAATGCTATTTGTCAAGCAAGCAGAAGAATGTGTGCTGGAAAATTGAAATATAAGCTCCAACATATTGTTAGAATAATTCAGAATAATTATATTTCATCACAATAAGCCTCGTGCTTTGTCACCTCATTAATGGTAGCGTGCAATTTTGATGCTTCGGCTTGAAAGAACAGCCAGAGGAGACAAATGCTGAGGGACACTGAAATCATGTTCCAGCTGTGAGTGCAGCTGATTGGTTTAATGAGAGCACATGCATCGGGCCATTCTGCTTTAGAGTTGCAGCAATCTTTGTCCAGGAATAGCCAGTAGCCACATGTGATCTGAACAGCCCAAAATGAATCAGCAGGATAAACTGGGAGAAAAGGTTGGCATTTACGTCAGCAGGTTTGTCATAGTAACTGTACAATTTGTCAATGTACAAGCTGGGATCAAACAGATTTGGGGTCACCAAGATACAGTACCAACAAGTACCATACCTACTGGGCATTTCACAATTACAACAAAAGAAAACGGTGGTATAATCTTGGCTTGATTTTAGGCTGATGAAAGGTCATGCTCAGACTTGGAAAACTGGAGGTAAATAGGAGCAGGGTGTTTTTTATTTTTCTTTTATGAATAAAACCATTAATGTAAAAGATGATGACTTTTAAGAGTCTCAAGTTTGAGTCTCAGTCCCCATGTACTCCTCATGCATCCATGAGTTTTTGTGTAGCCTATACACAAATGTTTCTTACTGTACAGATTTACACTTAATCTAGTGATGTAAAAAAGAACACTGCACACTAGGTTGGGAGGTGTGCTTGTAAAGACAATGAGAAAGACGGCCAGATTCCGTCACAATAAAGTATATAAATGTTCTCTTTTTACACAATAAACAATCACTTCGGTCAATCAGATCAAAGTGCATTGTTTCTTGAGAAAAAAAAAAAAACTGTCACTATTATTGCCACACTCTAGATTCCAATAAGGTTATCAGCTTGCAGTGCAGATCACTACTTATTTCAGAGTAAACAACCAGACAGGATGTTGATTTAATGCCTTTAAATGTCTCAAAGTAGAAACCTCCTTAAGCAACAATTCACAAACATGTGGTTACTATTATCAAAGTGACAAATGGCACTACTTTGAGGCCCATTACCCGGTGGACCTAATTTGCGTTTGACATTTTGACCTGAAACTTCAATGTGAACAAAAAGCACATCTGCAATTACTAACAATAATAATGGTTTCAACTTGTTTAATTGCTTTCAGTTCTTTAGGAAGTTGTAATGAGATGGAGTTCACTGAAGAACAAAGGTCGGAACTAGTAAAAGTGCAAATGTTCTTGATACAATCTGATGAACAGGCTTGGTGTTCTGTGTAGCTCCTGCAAACATTGTGATCAAAATATCATTTTTGATGAGCCCATAAATCACCTTTCTACTCTGAAATTATTTTATCAAGTATTTACTTCTGGCTGTGTCTTCCAATTACAAATAAGGACATACATTCACTAATCCCTTTGTAAACAGTATTTAGGCATTGAATGGGTCCAAAAAACCCTAAAAGGCATAGATCCTACAGGTAAATAAAAAATTCCCTTATTATTTCTGCTGACAATATCTGGGTTAAGGTTATAAACATCTCAGTTGTGCTGATATTTTACTGTTTTGTGCACACATTAAAACTGAAAAAAAAACAGTTTTAAAAACTTAAATAATTTATGCTGAAAACATAATCTGTTCGTATATCTTAGACGATTTCTTACACTAGGATGTACTCCCTGAAAAGAGGTGGTCTGACAAAAGCTCCTTACATTACTAGAAGGCCGTCTTAATCCATAAGACCCGCTGCTTTTTAAGTGACAAACTTTTAAATTTATAAATACTGGTGGAAACCAAATTCATACAAAATCTATATATTATCTTT
>JARVGV010000474.1:16105320-16120901 GCA_031762435.1 Hypsolebias longignatus
AAATTAATGGAATTATACGGTCTGTCCTCAGAAGGTCATCTGAGACCAGATGGACGGAGAGGTTAGATCACTACATAGGTATATGAGGTAAAGTGTCATGCTGTGCTGTGATTGACAGCCTGTTGGACAGCTGGGCACAAAACTTTAGCATCAAAAGGACACTTTGTCCATCTTGTTTGATGTTGATGTGCCATGGCAGCTGGTTGGAACATCTTGATAACTCTTTCCTGAAAATCGTTCTAAAATCTGTTCAGTGGTTCACAAAATATTTTGCTAACACTAGATAAAGACCCATGTAAAACATTTTTAGTAAAAGCATTAATTTGGTGAGTCTGTCTGTATTTATTTTAAAGATGTAAAACAGAGTCCATGTGGACAAATAATGTCCCCATGTCCAACAAGGAGACATTTTTCTAAAAAATAAACTGTCAGCAAAAAGTGTCCTAGAATGAACCTAAAGACAGTAAATGATGTACCATGGTAACATTTTTCACCCCAAAACTCAAAAATATCAGACTACATTTATGTCTCACATGTACTAATTTAAAACATCTGACATCAAACTGATCATTTTCACCCTGATAAATAAAAATGGATCCAGTTGGACTTGACATAAACTGTGATTCTACCAGCAGAAACAGGAAATGGTAACATCAGTACTGCAGAGACAATCTATATCTTTGAGTTGAATAAAAGTGTAGTACGTAGTATTTAATACATATCTAACAGATTAATAATATTTTAACCACACACAAAAAAAATCGTCTTCTGAAACGCATGTTTCATAGCAACTTTTAAATATACTGTACATAGAAATGACGTCGGTTTGTGTTCAGTTCGGAGCATTAATAATCATAAAGTTTAGAGTTTGAAAGTTGTAACTTTTTTTTATTTTTAACCCAGATCCATGATTCTGAACAGTTCTTCTGATCCAAATCATTAGTTTTAATGTGAACCAACATCAGCGTCTCCATTTAACTGTAGCTCAATAGCCCGGAACTGATCCGGGTGAACAGAACTCAGATCAAGATCAGGGGAGACCCCCTTCCCACCGAGCCTCACAGAACTGACCCCTGGCTCCTGACCTGCAGGCAAGGTGCACACACGTTGAGCTGCGGATAAACCACATGGGTGGGTGTGCACACGCAGGATTTTCCTGTTCCGTGTCCGGTTTGGACAGGTCTGTCAGTTGGCCTAAGGAGTTGTTCCTTACAGTTAACCACCCACCCTCCATTCTCTTTCAACTGCAGGTATCTTTATGTCACAACACTGAATGAGACAACATAGAAAGTTATTTTCAAGGTTTGACCGTAACAGAAACCTCTAAAACTCAAGACATGAAAGGCAACAGGAAATAGGCAAGTGTATTTGTTGTATGCAGACTAAAATAATAAATCTGCTTTGACTTTGTTCTCATGTAGAATGATGAGAATCTGAAAATGGATCAACAGGATATTCTGTGAGCTTCTGTACCCCAACCTCACCGCTGCCTTTGACACTGTTGACCACAGTATCATTTTATCATGTTTAGAACACTGGGTTGGGATTATGGGTGCAGCATTAAATGTCTGTTCATGCCTGAGCGACAGGAGTTTTTGTGTTAATGTTGGTAATAGTCATCCGTTACAGTGCCTCTTTCCTGTGGGGTCCCGCAAGCCTCCATTCTTGAACCCCTTCTTTTTCATTGCATCTGCTCCCCTTGGGGTCTATCCTGAGGAAACGGTCTTTCCTTTCGTTGCTATGCTGATGATTCTCTGGTTTATCCACCCTTAAAACCCAACAGTTCCAGCTCCATTCGCCCTTTGCTAAAATGTCTTGATGACATCAAGACTTGGATGGCTACAAACTTCTTGAGTTTCAATGACAAGCAAACTGAGGTCATTGTGTTTAACCCTAGCTCTACCGCTGTCTCTGATCCTATAAACCTGGACTCCCTTCAGCCATATCTAAAGCAGTCTGTCACCAGTCTCGAGATTTAGACTCGGAGTTTAAGTTTGATAAACAGATCAACGCTGTTTTTCAGACAAGCTTCTTTTAGCTAAGGCAGATAGCTAAGCTTAAGTCTGTGCTGACCAGATCCGAGCTTGAAAAATTAGTCCATGCATTCATTGCATCCTGGCTAGACTGCTGTAACTCGCTTTATGCTGGGGTCAGTCAGGTGCCCTTTTCACATCTCCAGCTCGTCCAAAATGCTGTAGCTCGGCTCTTTACAGGAACTCACAGGTTTGAGCACATTTCACCTGTTCTGTCCTCCCTTCACTGGCTTTCTGTGCGTGTCAGAATTGATTTTAAAATTCTCCTGCTGACATTTAAGTGCATTAATGACCTTGCCTCCTCATACCTCTCCGACTTTCTTACTTTCTTTCCTTATGCTCCTTCTAGGGCTTTGAGCTCATCTGACCAGCTGCTTTTGGTTGTACCAAAAAAACAGGTTGAAGCTCGGAGGACTTCGGGCATTTTCAGCCATGGGCCCTAAGCTTCGGAACAATCTGCCTTTAAATATTAGAAAGGCCACTTCAGTCTCTGCTTTTAAATCTCTCCTGAAAACACACCTGTATACTCATTGACATTTAACACGTTCTGATCTGATATTATTTCATTGTGTTGTTTTTATTCCGTATGCTGCAATTCTATCTCATTTTTTCATTTGATGCTGCAATCTTTTTAAGTTAAGCAGTTTGGGAACAGTTCCAATGTTTTAAATGTGCTATATCTGACTTGACGACATGACGGTACAAAAGGTGTAAACAATGACTATCTTACCTGAAGTAGGTGGTTTCTTATATGGCCTCACTTTGGAGAAAGAAGAGCAGATAGCTGCAGCACTTCCTCTCCAGCCTGGGGTCAAATCCACTGGGCTGCCATGTTTCTGCCAAAATAATAATGTAAAGTAAAACTGACAGCAACGCAAAACTTTAAATAATAATGTTAGAGTTTAAAGTTGTTTTAAGCTGGCAGAGATCCACTTTGGAAGTTGGACTATGTTGTTGATCCAAAAACAGGCCAGAGTACTGCTCCAGTGAAAGGTTCAAGGTTCTTTATTATCATTAGCATCACATGTGGTGCATGAGGTGGAACGAAATTGTGTACTCAAGGTCTCAGTTACACCCAAAAATATAAAGTGTAAAAAGAAACAATATACACTACTATAAGATATACACTATTTGTGAAGCACCTTGATAACAGTTTATCTGTTTTAACTGTGCTATAGAAATAAAATTGACTTGACTTGACTAAGATATATGCTAAACGCTAATAATGTACAATAATACAGTATATTAAAGAAGAGGTGGAGATCACGGTGCGATTAAGCCAACAGGACCACACCATCCGCAAATAGCAGAGATGGAATCCTGAGGCCACAAAACCCAACCCCTTCTACGCCCCTGGCAGCAGCAAAAAATTCTGTTCATAAAAATAACATACTGTATGTGGCCTAATTGGTTTCTTTTTGCACAAATAGCTGAATCTTATTGTGATTCTGCTGCAGAAACATCATGCACATGATGCAAAATAGTTGGAACAGGTAAACAGTTGAAGAAACTGTTTCCTATTTTTCAGTGGCTAATAAAAAATGATCCAGGTTCACGTTGTTTTTAAAGTTGGAGTCACTTCAGATCACTATAGAGCAGCATGCGGCACTAATATGGCAGGTTGCAGATCTCCTCTCTCTATGGTCATTTTTAAAGGAGCTGTTTAGGAAACAATCAATATTTTTGGTAACTTATCGTCATCCTCCACTCAGAGTGCTTCTGGATCTGGAGCCCCACTGAGCTGACTCTACGTGCTGTGGAGGATTCAGATGAACCAGTTCAGAAATGCAGAATATTTCTGTAATCTCACCTGTAAAAAACAAATATTGATTCAGCCTGTTCATCCAGTGTGCCACCTCTGAAGAGCCTAGCCAGTGAAAGTGCAAACAGTCAGATCTTTTTTTTTATTATTAATACAGAGAAACGTTGCAGGAAACAGACAAATATTTTAATTCTCCTGATGTTTCCTGGAGCTGCATGGACTGAAGACTGAAACTAGAGAAGATAGAGTTTCTGCTAAAACAGTGAATCCTCAAAGCTGAAGAAGCTGAAACTGAACTGTTAAAGCTGAAAACAACAAAAAGTAGCTACAAGCTTAAAGTACTGTACCAAACTGCTAAAATTAGGAGAACAGTAGGTAAAGGTAGCAGAAGGCCAGGCAAAAGTTCAAAGCAGCGTAAAACAAATATATAGTAGATCCAGATTACTGAAGCAAAGAGAGCAAAGTTCTTGAAGGAATTAAAGACCTCAGTGTAGTTCTACAGGGAAAATACTTTCATTTTTAAGAAATGATAAGAAATGTTTTTGAAAGAATAAAAGTTACAAAAACAAAAAAGTCATAGCAGCCATCTTCTGATTGAGATTAACTTTTTGACAGATGAACGTCTAAAACAGCTCAAGGTGTACGTAATTTGTAAAAAAATAAATAAATAAATAAATAAATAAAAAACATACACACATTCTTGTAAACGTACTTTGTGAGGACTTTGCATTGACTTCCATTCATTTTCTATAGCCTATCCCTAACCCTTACCCTAAACCAAACCATTACTGGCACATGCCTGACCCTAACCCCCCAATGAGACTTATCCTTATGGGCACCTGGCTTTGGTCCCCATAAAGAGTAGTTGATTCCCACAATGCATGATTTTTTTTTTCGGTAAAATTGGTCCCCACAAGGTAACCTGAAACAAAAATGCACACACGTACGCACACACCCACACACGCACGCACGCACGCATGCACGCACACACACACACACACACACACACACACAAAGAAAAAACAAACAAGAAACCACAATGTGATCAGTTTTCCAAACTCCAGACAAATAGAGAATAAAACAGTTGTATCTTCAGATGGAAACTGATCCACCTGAGCAACTGAGCAAACAGAACCTAGCTCGGTTCTGTTCAGGTTCTGCGAGCTGAAGTTTATCAGAAAAAAGCTTCAAAGTGGCTCTTTTTTCATTAAAAAAAAAAAACCCTCGAGTTAAATTTTACTCATCACTTTTGGCTGCCTGCAGAATGTCTGTTAGTACAAAGTCTCACCAACGACTTGAGGGATTTGATTAAATCAGAATGTATATCTGCAATTGATTAACCTTTGGAGCCAACCAAATTCAAGATGGCTGTCACAGCCAACTGAACTCACAAACTCAAAAATAACATTAACTAAGTCTGAGGGTTAAAGGCTCACATTAGATCTTTGTTTGACATGTTGCCTTTATTTGGAGGCGACTTCATATGTGAACTGGACAGATTTGAAAGAAACCTCTGGAAAATAATCAGTGAAATAATAATGAAATAATAAAAATAAGAAATAATCAGTGAAAGAGTGTTTATGATTAACTAAACTTTGGAGTCCAAGTCATAAAACCTGCCACAGATAATCAACATTAGCCAACATGATTGGATTTTATCATGCTTTGTTCAAATCCACCCAACAGTTCATGAGATTATTGTGACAAACCCACACACACACTCATGTGTTGCTGACTTACCGGTTGTTTTTAACTTCAGTTGATGGATTAAAGCAAAAATTAAAGCTCCTTTGCTCTCCCCAGTTCAGGTTATTTCTGCCTGTCCTAGCTGTCCATTTGGTTTATACTCACACTTCCTCTTGTTTTCCTCCTCCTCTCCACTCCCAGATGCAAAAGTCCTTGGCTGAAGCAGGATTTAAATGTTGGCTCTGACTGCCCTGCCCTAAAACGTTCCAGCGTGAAAGAAAGAACATATGTTGATAGGGTGGAGTGCTGTAAAGTGGGAGGAACCATGAACATTTCTGTAGACATGTTAAACGGTACTGATAGTGCAGCCCCCACCCAAAACTTTAACATCTATCAACTTTCTTCTCCTAAAGGAAGGATACCATACCAACATTTTGACTTATAAACCATAAAAGAAGTGTGAAGTTAGTGAGACATCACCCTGTAAGATGAACGTTCGTCAGTAAAACCTTGGTATTTCTCCATCTGCTCCTTCCTGATGTTACATTGTCCTGGGATTACTATGTCTATACCAGGCGTCTGCAACCTGCGGCTCTGGAGTCACATGCGACTCTTTGGTCCCTCTGCAGCGGCTCTTTCAAGCTTTGACCAAAACTGACATAAAACTGAATTTTATAGGATGTTATACTCACAACAAAAAATGACTAGTTTTAGCTGTTTTCCTGTCATTTCATTTGCAAATATGTGGACACTAGTACTAATACACAGAGTAAATTATACTCTGTTTAACTTTACACTTTATTTCTTCAAATTTCTTCACACTTAAAAAATATTAGTCTGAACTGTTCATTGTTTTAGTTTTTTTTTTTAATTGGCAAAATATATACACTGTATATATTTTTTCTTTTACAAGAATCTAGTCTTCTATGATAGACTTGCGACCTGGATATTAGCACCAGTGACTTCCCCGCAACCCTTAAAAAGGAAAAAGCGAGTAAAGATGATGGATGGCTGGCTGGATGGAATCCAGTCATTTGTCTAAAAATGTAAAAATATCAATAAATGTTAAAACATCATTGGATGTTCATAGTTTTATAATTTCACCAGAAAAGCCCACCTCTAAAACTTAAAGTAGCCCATGGGCCAGTTGATAATGACAATTGCAGCGACTTTTGCGGCTCTGGACACATTTCATGTAGTGAACGAAGGGGCAGAAATGGCTCTTTTGATCCTAAAGGTTGCAGACCCCTGCCCTAGTGGCTCGGTACTTCATAAAAGCGGAGCAGTAAGGTCGATATTACAAAAAACAGGTGTGGGGTCAAGACAACATGATCAGAGAGTGCTGTGACTAGAACACTGGACATCTACTTCCATAATGGGTTTGATAATCTGGCAGAGAGCAAGGGTTGCAAGAGCTCTTTAGAGCAGGGCACAGGTGCATGGCATGAGCATGATTAGGCAGAGGTGAAGAGAGGGCATGGCTGGAAGACAAGGCTTGCGATCAGAGCATGACAAAGCAGAAACCATGACATTAAAAGGCTACTTCTGAGATTCCAACAGGAAGTTGGCTTGAAACACAGAATGAAGGCTACGTATGGGACAGATCTGGTTGGCAGGCCGCAGACTGATGAAGTCCTCCAGATGAAACATTTCTCACTTAAAGAAACTGGTTCAAATTGTCACGATTTAACCTTTTATGTTGTTCTATGTTCTATGTTACAATCCTTCATTTGATACTAGCTCATTGTAAAATGAACATTATGTCAGTACATTACAATAATTTCATTTTGATGTGACTATCTGTATAAAATGTTAAGACAGTGTAGCAGTGAGTTTAACAGACGTGTTTATCACTTTCCTGCACTGTGTGAGACCTCTGGTTGTTATTGTGAACACTGCCATCTTTCCCTGGGAATCCTTGAGCCTTGTTTATCTTCGGCCGGCTCCCTGGCACTTTCACTGCAGCTGCCTGGCTTGGTTTGTCCGGTTCTGATAACGCTGCTGCGAGGATGCGACAGGGGGTGAGGGAGTATGGATCAGTCCTATAAAACAGTTTTAACTTAGAACAGACCAGAACCAATGTCAGAGCAAGACAGAAGTTGTGTTTCTCTGTATTCTGACTGTTCAAAAAAGCTTTGTACTTATTAAATTTGATGAAGCCTAGCATGCATGTTTTTGGTCTGTGGGAGGAAAGCATAGTACGGCAAAGAAATCCCACGAATGCATGAAGAGAACATGCAAACCACTTAGAAACGTCCTGAAAGGTCGATTTTGCATGCTCCTCACCAAGAGGTGGCAGCTCAACCAAGTGTGCCACCATGCTGCCATAAAACAATAAATCCTTCATTATTTAAAAAGGTTTGTAGGCTTTATTATTTATTTTCAACATTAAATGTTATGAGTTTCTTGGACTTTTAGCAGCTGCTGAGCTAATTGAAATGTATACTATTACTGTAATAATGTAAAAATTGCCCGTCAAAACGTTTTTAAATAAGACACAAAAGTATAATTTATTTATACAGCGCCTTCACAGATTAAAATCACAAATTACTTTACAATAAAACAAAACATATATAAAAAAACAGACAAATAAATGAACAAAAGAGAGAAGTAATTAAACACAGTGCCATCAAAAGACAATCATTCAAATTGTAGACTTGCTTTATTACCTGGGTGAAAATGCTAACATTTGTTTGCCTGTTGGTCGCAACATAATGTAGTTTATATAGTAAATTATCCAAAATATGCTGCACACTTTTTTTTATTAATATGTGCATATGATTTTCTAAACATCAATGCACTGACACACTTTTCACAATAATATTAAATCACTTTAATAGTGCAGCTTTGCAAATGTTAAAAACAACAATTAAGTATAATTGCCTTAGCAGTTTCCTGAAGTGTGCCACATTTTTTTAATCTGTTTTTTGACAACTAAACACAGGTATTAGTTGTGTTAAGTGTCAATTTTGAAGTGTCTTTCTGATTGCTGTCTGGATTACATAATCTTTCCTTTGTTATCTGTCATCCACTGAACTCCAGAAATTTGCTGCTACATTCTTATTACAGTCTGACACAGATGACAAACTTCATTAATGAAGTGGGCGGTGAAGCTGCCGCTTTTTTTTCCCCTTTTATTTATTTATTTTTTTCAGCGATTAGACAGTTTCTGCTAACATGCCTCGATAAAAGATGTGGTTCAAAAGAACAGGGATGAGGTGACCATTGATTTTCTGTTAAACACTACCTGGTACAACATAATTTGTGACATAACACAATGGAATAAAACTAAATTGTAGTAGTAATGTTGACTATTTAAAAATGCATTGAATTTACAGAATTTTTTTCTGAGCAACACATAATAAACGACAATTCACTAATGGTTTGGTCATCTAGTTAAATTGTATTTGATTAATGTTAGAAGTTAACCACAATTAGGCCTATCACAATAACAAATTTTGCTGGGTGATTAATTGACTCAGAAATTATTGTGATAAACAATAATATTGTTTGAAATTTGACAATAATTAGTAATTATAAGGGGTCTGCAACCTGTGGCTCTGGAGCCACATGTGGCTCTTTGGTCCCCCTGCAGCGGCTCTTTCAAATTTTGGCCAAAACTGAAATAAAACTGAATTTTATTGGTTGTTATAACAACAATTAAAAGGGCTAGCAGTTTTCCTGTAATGTATTTTGCAAATATATGACTACTAGAAACATTACAAGGAGTAAAACATACTCACTTTCACTTTATGCTTTATTTCTTCCAAGTAGTACCGGTATATGTAAAATTTCTACTATTAAAAAAATCACGTAAGAATGCATAGGAATGCTGAGGAAGTCCTTTGGATGAAAGACTAAACGTTTCTACATTTTTGTTTTGTTTTGATTTTTGAATGTCCAGAGGACCAGATTTAGCTTTTTTAGATTTTATTTACTTGGATTATTGAGCATGCATCAGGGTATAAGAATGCATAGTTTGTTTTATTTTATTTTTTTTGAAACTGGGCAGAAACTATATTATTTTTTGCTTCTTTACAAGAATCCCATCCTTTGTTTTGTCTTAGAATGTAAAAAATCAATAAATGTTAAAAAAATAAATAAATAAATAAAAAAAAATAAAAAATTAGATATTTTTAGTTTCAAGATCTTTTGAAGATGTATATTATTTATGATTTAAGCTTTTATTTAAATTATTTTTGGTCCGTGTACCATTTATTGTTGTTGTACTTTTATATACAATACTGGTTTATATGTCCTAAAATTATCTTTGTTACTGACCCAACCACCACCTAAGCCCAAGCTGCCACTTTACAATCAGACTGTGCAAACAAGTTCACTTGACCGAAATAATGACAACGAGTATAATTTAATTTGCTCTTTTGAAGTTTGTAACAAAATTTCAACAAGTTTATGTCACCGATAATCATTTTGAATAATTAAAATTGACAATAAAGAAAAAAGTCTGTATTCAAGAGAATATGACTTTGGCATCCGACAGAGAATAAAAATAAAAAATAAAAAATAAAAAGATTAAAAACATACTCCAAGACAAAGTTTTTCATCTGTTGAGAATGATAAATCAGCAACAACAACAAAATCACATGACACATTTTGCTAAAAGATGCTGACACAACTGTTTGTTTGTTTTCTGGAGATGCACAAACAGGATCTAGATCATTTAAGTCACACATTTAAAGTTTAATCAGATGTCACAGAAAAGCATGTCCAAGCAATGTGAACAAATGATCTGTCGTTTGATTTTGAACAATCAACCAAGCAACCTGAAAAAAAAAATCAAAGAAACGAAAAACAAACAATAAATGTGTGAGAAAAAAATTATTTGAAAAACAAATAGTAATAATAATTTGTGCTCAGTGTGAATATAGTGGAGGAGCATGTTTACTAATCTACTTTGTTGTTAGAACATTTTCTTTTTTCATTTATTTTATTATTAAAAGTTCAAGCAGTGCAGATGGTGCCCTGAAGGACAAAAGTCTTTAGATTGAATCTCACCTATAGTTTTGGTTTAAAGTTTTTAAAGTGTGTATCTTCTCCTGAAAGATGAGTGGTAACTTCCTGCATATTCCTGGTATTCATTGTTTTATGCATGAGTTTGTTTTACTGACATTTTATTTACCTTATTTTTCTGCTGTAAACGTCGCTCCTCCCTATAAGTCGCATCAGTCCAAATATGTCTAATAAAGTGGAAACATCCATAAATATGTCGTTTCCCCGAACACGACGCATCTATTATGTGTCACTGTTGACAACCAAGAAATGTGGGCCGGTGTTGTACCAAAAATCGATGGGCTGCCAAATGGCGGCTGCTGGGGGCGTGCACGGGAGGACTTTAACAAGAATTTAACAAGATTAACACTTGAAAACAATTACCGGTATTCGTTTGCTCAAAATTATAGAAAATGTGTGCCTCAGTCTAACTTTTGCTTAATAAATGCACTTTGACAGTTAAATCAGCTGCATTTCAAATAAGTGTAAGTGCACAGAGGGACGAGCCGCTGTTAATTTCTTCAAAATGTAACAAGATAAGTTAACCACCTAAAAACAATTATTTGTTTGTTCGACTTTATAGAAAAGGTGTGTCTCGGTCTAACATCTGTTTGATAAAAGGACTTTAACAGTCAAATCTACTGTATTTCAAAAGTCTTTGTTGCTGCGGTGCTCCGGGAGCGCGCAGACAGGGAGGAAATCAGGAAGGAGGAACGCTGCGCATTTCTTCGAAATTTAACAAGAAAAGCACCTTAAACAAATATCTGTTTGCTCAAAATTATAGCAAAGGTGTGTCTCAGTTGAACTTTTAGTTAATAAATGAAATTTTATCGTCAAATTAGCTGCATTTCACTGGGGTGCTGCAGCGAAATGAAGCTGGTTTGACTGTTGCTCCAAGCAGCGAGCAGAATGAAGATGGGGAGACAGTGGCAAGCCGATCATGTCATTAATAACTGGTGAAGATTCTCAGTCATCCAGGACATAGTAAGTTAAAAAAAAGTTCAAGACAAAAACAATAAAGTGTAAAGTAAAGTATAATGAGTAAAGTCCAGTTGTTTTAGTCTTGAACTTTTTTGAATTTGTCATTATAGGCACTTTTATCTAGTACACGATACAACGACACACCTTATGCTGCCATCTAGCAGCTGAAAATTGTTCTGTTCAATATTTTCAGTCAGAATGAATGAAAACAGTAATTTCTCAGCCAAAAATTGGTTTATAAATATGGGAAATAATCCATAAATATATCGCTTCGGCCTATAAGTCGCAGGGCATGCTAACTATGCAAAAGAAAAGTGACTTATAGGGTGAAAAATACGGCATGTATATATTGTTTTTAGGAAAAAAGCAAAAGTACATTGTCTATAAGGTATTTTTGTAAATTAAAACACTCATATAAAACTGTTGATTTTTCTAAAACTTTTTTTCCCCACTCGGATTTTCTTCACTGTAAGGGGAACGAAAGATGAAAAAAAAAAAGAATCAAAACGATTTTCATCTTTTGAGAATGATAAAATGGCAACAACAAAATAAATCACAGAACAAATGTTGCTAAAACACATGTAGCAGATACAATGTGCTGTTTTCTTTTTTTGTTTGTTTACTTGGTAATAACATAACTCGTTACATTCAAAGCAGCAACATTAAGTTTTAGTTCTTCTTTGCAAAAATAATTTAAGATGTCTTCAAGAAGTAAACATTTGTGAAACTACAAAAATTGCACCTTTCTAAAGTACAACACTCAGATTTGTTCCCAATAATGTATGCCTAAAATTACAGCAGCATTTTATTTATTTATTTTTTTCTTCATTTTTTATTTAATTTTTTTGTGAACTTTGTTGAAATTCCCTCTGGGCCTTAACAAGGACTCTGCAACCCAAACTTAATGCTAACTGATGTGTGTCGCATTGAGGTCTGGCCAATGCACTCAGGAGTGCTCAACTAATGGCCTTTTAAGCATAATGACCTCAGTCAAGCAGAACAGAATGTTTATAAACCTCTCATTTATCACCAGAGTTTATTCAGCCAGTCCTAATGGTGGTCTTCTAAATCCTGCTAAATGAGGTGTTTGTTCTTTAAATCTGCTGCTTAAATGGCATTCACATCTTGGGTTAAATGCAAAGTGATGAACAGTTTCTTTTGTGGTTTTATTTCTATAATTTGCACCCTCTTCCCCCAATTTAACTGCAAGAGGCTTGCATGTCAGGACATTCTAAGATGCAATAGATTAATGATTATCACTGATGATAGTTATGCAATTTGATAGACATGCAAAACATACAACTTTTGACAACTAAAGAACTGCACACTGGTGTCAGTGGTGTTTAACAAGGATTCTCAGGCCCAGTGCCACATCCACCTGGGATGTACCGGTAATACATAATACTTTCACCAAGGTTCATTTCACCCCTCCCCTTTAGGGCGAAATCTCACTGAGCTGCAACTGTGAGGAAACTAATTGGTGACTCAAAATTGTGGAAATATTGCAAAAAAGTACCATTTGCGTCTAGGCCTGTTGCAATAAACAATAAATTAAATCACATGATAAATGAAAATTATCTACAGTACCTAATTTTTATTTATCGGCTTTATTGTTTCTTCGTGTCGCTTTCTACTGAAGACACTGGATGACAAAAGGCTCAACTCTGGTGCTCTTCACTGACTCCTCCCTTTCTCTTTTCCCATTAAAATCCATTTAACTGTCCAAAATCATGTTTTTGGATTGTTAAAAGCCGCTAAGCTTCGAGCTGAGCTAACAGGCTGACCTCGGGGAAAAAAAACCTCTGTCTTGCTGAAGCTCCAAAATTCATGGTCAAACCCTTGCCTTTGTCTAAAAAGTCATTTTTCTCTGCAAAAAGAAGCTGAGAACTTTATTACTGATTTTTTATTTTTTTTTATTTTTTTTAATTAAAAGCTTTGTGTGACAAATGCTATGCTAAAGAGTTCAAACTACTGGTACATAGAGCGTCCGCCATTTTGAGAACTGAAGAGAGACAGCCCATGTCATGTCAAGTCGTGGCATATGGACATGGCGAGGAGTTGAACCTGCCACTTTCTGGTCTCAAGTCGGCTGCCCTATCCCCTTCAGATTGTGTATTATGTTTGATACTGTCAATTTTCCTTAAAGAAACACAAAAAGTGTACTTTGTAAAATAAAAACTTTTTTTATGTCTCAAGTTTGTAATTTCTTACATTCTATATATTATGTTATGTGGTTTTTGTTGTGATAAAAGGATGTTAAATGTGGGAGCCTTCGTAACGTTTACGCACATTTCATTATACGCAACGTATGCTGCTCAGGATGGGAGAATGCAACAGAGGAAATGTTTCAAGCAATCTGCTGACTGCTTACATAGGTAACTTTTGCTAATTGTCATTTTATTATATATGTGAGTGTCTTTGTACAGTGCCCTGAGATGACTTTCATTTTGAATTGGCGCTGTATAAATAGACTGAATTTAGCTAAATTAATTTATAGTTTGTCTCTGACAAAAGACAAGCATAACCAGAGTCACTAAAACATGGACCAGGAGTTACATAAGGAACTCCAGGACTCCAGGCTGTAATGATGTGTAAAAGCTTCCTGTTGTGCAGCCTCTGCCTCCACCTCGGCTTGTCTGAATGTTCCAGTCAATCAGTTTCTGTATGACTTTGTTTTTTTTTTTTGTTTGTTTGTTTGTTTGTTTTTTTGGCTGATGCAAGGGTATGGATAAAAAGGACATTACCAACTGAAAACAAAAATGACCTCTATTGTTTCTATTGCCGATTAAAAGATAGAAGCTTTGTAAGAAAACTGTTCTGCTCATTGTTCAAAACGTCTGCAATAATTTCTGCCATTATTATGATGAGTAGCTGGTTATCCCACAGCCCTGAAAGAGCAGTGGCATAAAAATAAATGATATTTGGATGAGGGACCCAAATGCAGGACTCTGGAGACAGACAAACAATGAGAAATAACTCGTATAAAGAAAAATATAAAGACAAAACAATGCAAGAACTAAAACCCCTAGGATATAGACCAATATTGAGATATCGCAAACAGGGATCTTACAAATGACAACTGAGAAGCAGGGTCAAATGTTCATCAATAAATAAATTACAGACACAAGTATAGGGGTATATATTTTAGAATGCGTAGGTTATGAGTTATTAATAATGTATGAATATCTGGCCTCGGAGCACCACCTTTGAAAAAGGACAAATAGAAATCTATGATTTATATGATTATCAGTCGCAATAGATTACCCTAAATAATGAGTTATTTTCTTCAGAGTAATATAATTACATTAAAACACACAACTGAAAAAATCTGGCACCTTTATTGACGTATAGAATAAGACATTAAGGTGAATATTAATGGTGAAACATATTCAGAAGTGATCCTAATGTGTAAACTTAAAGTAAACCAAAACATAATATAATAGGACTTTTAAAAAAATGTGGCTTTGAGGCAAACATTGGATTTTAATCTGTTAGAAGTTGTTAACGGGGCAAAATTACACCAACAAAAGATGATCAAAAGAAGTGAAACTCTATAAGATGAGGAGCATTATCCAAGATGAATAAAACAAATTAAAAGTGAAAGTGCATAAGAATAGATTACTCAGGGTCAAGGACATATTTCTTGACTTAACAGGCACCAGAAGGAACACCAGCATAGGAGATGGAGATTTCAGCCTACAAGGAGATCTTCTAAGGGTTTTGCAGCCAATATTGGGGAGTCGTGTGAACTGTGAAGCGTTGAAGGGGTCTCAAAGAATGGAGTTCCTCTGGGAACCTCTTAACTTCAGCTGGAATTTTCCTACGCTGGTCCAAACAGTAACCAAAGGTTTTCTCAATGGTGAGCCCACTGGCTGGATCCTAGTAAGTCTAGAAGTTTTAGAGGAACTATTTGCCCTGAGTTAGTAAAGTTCTGACTGACTTTACTTTAGAACTGTGCCTGAATCAAACTGGTGTTTTTGGGCAACAGGCTATACTACTACTAATAATAATAATAATAATAATAGCGACACACAACGTTTCTTTTTAACAAAAAAACGAAGTCCAGATGACATGATTCAACCTTTTTTGTTGTTATATACCTGGATGAC
>JARVGV010000474.1:16121001-16134256 GCA_031762435.1 Hypsolebias longignatus
AAAAAATCAACTTTCAAAATTTAAGCTGTAATAAATATTTTAAAACGCTGAATTAGACAGAAATAGATCAGTTTAAACCGTCATGATGGCAGATCTAGCTGCAGTTATAGCAAATTAACATGTTTAATTAACAAAAACTGGCGACATGAAGTATTAATGTTGATAAACTGTTACAGAACAGTCAGCTAACGCTTCACAATGGAAGAAAAAAAAAAGTATTTTCATCAACTTACCGGAGAAAACACGTCTGAAACACCAAGAATGAACTACATTCAATGCTAGAACCGCTGTTGTTTGGAACGATTCGCCGCTCCATGACCCACGTGACTTCCGCATTCCATTCTTACAATGGGAGTCTATGGGAGTGTCGCAACTCTCTTGGCTCTGGTTCCTCTCAGAGCCATATAAAGGATGTCTCTCTCTATGGCTCTGGTTCCTCTTTAATCTACAAGTATAATAGGCCTACTTATGTTTTTCTAAATATTTAAGAGATTAAGAACTTAATCCTATAAAACACTAAGCACACACCTACAACTTTACTATTTTCTAAAATTAAATTTAAACTTGAGATATAAAATGTAATCCTCTCAGTATAAAATGAAAAACTATTTCCATGTGAAATGTTTGAACCAAACTCTTTATAGTTTTGGTCAAATCACAGCTTCTTTAATTCTTTTGAACAGTTTTTTGTCTTTAGTTTCTTTTTCTCCTCCTCCCAAAATGGCCGACCTGTTGCGCCACAGTGAGACGAGTCAAAACAGCAGCTACGAAGCTGAACTAGTTCTATTCCTGGATCAAACCAGAGAAACAAAGTGAGTTCTGCCTCTTCTTCCCTCCACAGAGAAAAACTCCTCAGAGACTCTGAGAGAAGAAGAACGTCGAGTCAACACTCAACCTCTTTCAGCTTTCAGTCCTCGTTCTTCGAGAAGTATACCTCTGTCAACACAAAATGGAGTCGGAACGAACTGAATCTCTTTCACTTTCATGTCCCCTCCTCTGTGTTTGTTCAGGAACGTGCAGTGTGTGTGTGTTCACACACGTCAACACTCAAAACAAAAAGTCCCGCAGAGACAAACACAAGTGTTGCTGCTCTTTCCTCTTCCTCTCTACAGACAGCTGTGACTCTACACATTCATTCAACCTTTATTTAGGCAGGTTAATCTCATTGTGCCTCGAGGACTCATTTACAAGAGAGACCTGGCTACAAACATGCATGCATCAGTGTATGGTGTTAAACTTAAATTACACTGTTTCAAACTACTGTAAAATTTTATTACAGTATTTCCCTTCTGTCCTCCTCTTCATCATCCTGTTGTCTTTCTCTCCTGCATCATGTTCATTCTCTTTCAGTCTTCCTCCACCTCTTTTTGAATGTGGGTTCTCTGATACATTTACCTGAGCTCACTGGAAATATTAATGAAAAGAGTCACAGAAATAATTCAGTACAGTGCCAGTTATTCATTTTCTTGATCATGAGTTTCTTTTTTATAAATTTTATGTGACATGTGCTAGCGGGGGTGGGGAAGAGACTGAGTGTGTGTGTGTGTGTGTGTTCCATTTCAAAATAATTGCTACACATGAAATGGAAAAAAAGGAGCCGACGCACAAGCGCAAGTATTTACTTAAGTTTCGATTTTGTCCAACCTGCATTTATGCTTTAAGCAATAGCTGCTGAATATGCTTCATGCTCATTGAAATCCATTACATCAGTGGCTATACTGTAGATTGTTTTTGACTGGACTGGTGATGCATTTCCCATGAGCTTAATGATGTCTTTAACTCAGCAGAAGCAGACATCTTTCCTACCATGCTTAGGTTTAACTTGTGTTGTTGGACTGTGGGGATGCAGAAATTCCACATTGACGTCTTGGTGCTTAGTGTCTACAGCATTGGTCTTGGCTATAGCCATCAGTGGTCATCATTCCCTGCTGCTAGTCAATCTCCATTATTAAATCTGGTAACAGCAGTTACGCTCACAGTACCCCCAGGACCTTTCTGAAGTTCACCCAACTTCCCCTCCATCACATCTTCCATCTCCATCTCCCCTTCCATGTCCGACCTCAACATAGCTAAAAGCTTTTTCCTCCTTGCCCTTTGTACATCACTCTGCTTCATTCAACCTTTATTTAATCTCATTGAGTCACAAGGACACATTTTCAAGACAGACCTGTTATGGACAGACAACATATACAGTAGTGTACAGATAATAAACAACTATATAAAGCAATTAAAATAAAACAAAAGTACTGTAGTGTTATATAAATAATCAAAAAACAAGGTGCTATGTTGCTCTGGTCAACCTTATAAATAGATAGGCTGAGGCACCAGCAAACTATCATCTCATGGCGAAAGCATGAAAGTTGTCTGTGGTGGATCCTGTCATGTGGGATGACCTGGCATATTTGCATCTTTGAGGGGTTGCATGAGGTGTGTCAAATCTTTGCATATCTTCTTCAGAAATGTATTGCAGCAAAACACTCTTCAAAATATTTGGGACATGTACAAAGAAAGTGTTTCTATCTGCCACATCATCCCCTCATGGTATGAGCTGTTCTTTTTACTGTTCCACTAATGCCATCTGAAGCACGCTTGCTATGGGAAGTTGGAAAGAAGTTCCATGTTGCTTTTTCAAAACCCAACGTAGGTGTGACAATGGACAGAAGGAAACAATTTTTCTTGTTCACAAATTGTCTGCTTGGACCATCGGACCCACAGTGCACAGTAGTAACCTGTGGAGATTTCAGCTTGATATCCTCCATATGTGTCCAAATTGCTGCAGCATCCTGTCTCTTTGACTGTGACTGCGCAAACCTTGCATTTGCCTCCTTAGTGTAATACATCCCGGTATACAATGTTATCTGTAGCAGATTTTGTCCCAAACCACAGGCCTGAATTTCAGATTGATACTTATATGTCCAGGAATCTGAAATGTCAACAAGAACAATAAGTGTACTGTCATCACAGGTCTCTATTGTATTTCTGTGTGCTTTTAACTGGTTTCACACTAAACACACGTGTTGTGGTATCATTTCTAAGTTTCTGTTCATAGAGTTTGATGAGCTCTGGAAGACTCCCACTGTGTTGAACAAGCTTTGTGTTGATGTGGATCCCATTAGATGTGTCCTCTTTAACTCTCTTCCACTGCTTCCACTAAAAATGGATTTTGTTTTGCTGTTGGGTCGGAATTGTGCCCTTTGTGTAGACGTGATAAACATGTGTGAAGAAGGCAGGCCTCACTTACTGGTGAGCAACAAACTGAAAACTGTCATCCAGTTTTTTGGACTTCCCACAGGGCCACATAGAGACAGCTGCGATAATAACCTTTCACAGTCTCACTCACACCCAGGGACTAATAGAGTTTAGATGCATACATCACAATGAAAATACATTTAAGTTTTAAAGCAATTTACTAAGAACAGTGTGTTCTTTATAACACCATAAGAGCAAACTCCAATTAAACATTGCAGCATTAGGAGCTATTAATAAAGAAAAATAATGTTTTAAATCTTTACATAATTCTTGAGAGAACTATTTAGGCTTCTCTAGGCATTCTTTTCTGTTGACATATTTCTCATAAAGATGTTTTCAAGAAAAAAATAAACAGACTATGAAAGTCTAAAAAATATAGAAGAGATCTTTGTGACAATGGACAGAAGGAAACAATTTTTTGTTAGTAAATTACTTTTTCAGCATTTTTCAATAAAACTGATTAAGAAGAAATTAATTGTTTTAAACTTGTACATGTACATGCACACCTTTCCTGAATCTCAGTAGAACAGCTCTGATTTGGTTGAGAACATCTGGTCCTTTAAGCAAAAGATCATTTATATTAAACCTCTGAAATTTTTGGCTGCTGTTCCAAACCAGCCGCAGTGGTGTTGTCACAGAATTTGGGTTTAGTGCAACTTTGCCGCACAGGCTCTTTCCACTCTTTCACAGTTTCTTCAATGAGTTCCATGGCTGCACCTCACTCTATCATGTCATGGGTTTGGGCAGTATGCAAATTTCCTCTTTAGCTCATTTTCTAGTTGCCTGTCCGTTTTATAGAATGTAGCCTCCACTTCACTTTTGTTGTTAGGGAGTAAAACAGGGTCCTATATCAGCGGCATCAGATGTTGTCAGTCCATTAAATGGACGTTATTAGTTGTTTTCATCCCCATTTGTATTGGTCAGACTGTCCCTCCTGTACCTCCTAACAGGTGCAGTTACATTATTATTGTGATTTTCGCTGTTAATAGGCAGAGTGTGACATGTGCAAACCAGGAAGTGTTTTTTTTTTCCGGCTTACGTCACCCGTTTCCTAAACGTAACCTTACACCTGACCCAGACGCCCAAACCTAAACTTAACCACCTTGCCCTTGTGCCTAAACCTAACCAAGACCCGAAACGTAACAGGAGACGCTTTACTCTAAAACTAACCATGCGAAGCTATGATGAGCGCCAAGCTAGCAACGTAACTTTGAACTTAGTAGGAGGTAGAGGAGGGGCATTTCGACCGCTACTTATGGGGCTGATAAGTAATAACGGCCATTTAATGGTTGATAACGTTCAACGCAAGTGTTTAAATTCATGAACACCACTGTAAACTTGCAGCAGAGGCGGACTGGCCAATGGGAGTGTCTGGAAATTTCTCGGTGGCCTGGCCCTGCTCAGTGTCCGCCAAGGAACTAAAGTAAAGGCTCGTTTTGTGATGCACTTGATTATTTTAAATAAACAAGCCGCTCTTGCGCCAGGCTCACTCAGGTCTCACTGAGGCTCCCCTGCCCCTCCTCGCTCCTTCTGAGGCTGTCTGTCAGCAGACCGAGCAGAGCAGAGACACACAGATTGCGCGCCCACTTCTATGGACTGGCACTCACTAGGATTATATGTTTGCATGCGGCGTGCACGTCTCTATACGTCCATCTTTTCTCTGGTTTGTGTGAAATCTTGTAGAATGGAGTGAGAGAGACAATCAAAGAGAAAGGTGGAGCAGAGAGGGAGGATGAAAAGGAGAAAAGCACTGGCGCTGATACAGCAAAGTGCAGTAAATTAATGTTTGTTCGTTGGAGAACGAGTAAAACAAAAACATCCTGATTCATGCTCAATAATCCAGGTAGAAAAACCCAACAAAGTTAAGTCATGATTCTGTGAGACAAAGCACCGCACACTTCCTCATCTTCTCTGAGGCACTCACTCTCAGACGAAGTGCAAATCCATCTTGTTGTCCAAAGAGCAGACGTTCGACAGAAAGAGAGTGTGTATCGGAGGTCTGCTTTTAGGTTTAGGTTTTAGCCTTACCAGCACCCCCGCCCAGAAACTCATTTCTTCAGCTGGGAGCAGTGTCTCCTCTTCCCATTTGGGCACCCCTTCTGAAGCTTCCAGGTAGATGACTTTAGGATCTACATTCTGCCGAGCATACATTTGAGATCGTTGATTGTTGCTGTATTTCATGGGAAATCCTCTCTTATTCACATCAGTTAGGTTCAGCTAAAATTCACACGCATAAATCATGCGGAGTCAGGCTCGGAGCCAATTTCAAAATTCCCCAAAACTGTGATCGCACCGGGAGCCTATTAAGCTGCGGCTCCCAAGAACACGGCCATCTTGGCACACCACGTACACCACACTACCACCAATAGCCTGTTTAGTCAGCATCTTTTTTTTCTTGTTAAGACAGAACAGCCTAAACTCATTCTTTTTGTTCCCCCAAACTCAACGAAGGAATTTTCATTCTCTTCGAGTCATCATATTTACATGGAGTGCTCTCAGCACTACTTCATGTAACAATCGTCACTACACATGCTGACAGACTAATGGCTTTAAACTGCTTATAAGCTTTTGACCTTTTGAAGTGATGATTTCTACTTGTGAAATAGCTCCATAATCAATTTCTTGAGAGGATTTCATTTAGTCTGCTCTTTAACTAAATAAGTAATGTGGGGTGGAAGCATCTAAAAAGGAATTTAACGAGTCAAAGTGGAAAACAGTCAATGCTTAAGCCCGGTGCTTTGCATTGCTTATAGCTAATGTGTTTCTGAACCATCAATCAGTTTATGCTTATTTGTCTTCTTTTTTTTTTTTTTTTTTTCAACATCTGGCCACAGTTGAAAAATATTAACTAACTTGTCAATAAAGTTAATAAATAAACTAATAAATAAATAATAATAAAATATTAAAAATATGTAAATAATTTGATACAAGATGCAAATTTGAGTCAAAGGAAGTGTAAGTTCTTTAGAAACTTATGTTGAGTCAAAATGTCAAATGTGTTGTGTTTAATTTTTTTAATTCAAAGCAAATCACAATTATTGTACTGAAACGTTTTCCAAAGAAAAATGTATAATCCCACGCCATATTTCTCACATTATATGTCTGTTTTTACTGTCAGCATAATTTAAGCAGTTTAATAACTTTATTTGCATTGTTGAGAAATGTAAAAATTAGATTCGAGGTCTAATGTAACTCAAAAAGTAAAGTCAAAAAGTAACACACTCACACATCTGTGTGTGTGTGTGAGTGTGTTATTATGTCTCTTGAGAATGATAGATATCTATGTAAGTGTTTTAAAAGATATGGTTATATTCAACATTGTACTGTATGTCTCTCCAGTCATGTACATTCTCAGGTGACATCACCATTTGGCTGATTATATAAAAAATGTTTTCAAACTGCTGCATAGATTCAGTAAAACACAAGAAGTACAAATTATTCTCGTTCACTGAAAAGTAGGGCAAAGCACTTTTGTAATGGCTGAATTGACCAGCAGCCTTACATTTCAGAGACGGTGGAAATGACAGAACAGGGATATGGAGATGAATTTCTAGCAGCCTCTGAGACAGAAAAGGAAAATAAATTTGTGGATCATGGCACAAACAAATGAGATTTCTGAGGACCTCAGAAAAAGACTTGTTTATGCTCATCAGGCTGGAAAGTGTTACAAAACCATCTCTAAAGAATTTGGATGAAGATTCCTTCAACATTTAGTGTACAGTTGTCCCTCGTTGGTCGCAGGTGTTAAGGACCACGCCCCTCACCATGATAACTGAAAAACCGGGAAGTTGGGATAGTAGTTCAAGTTCAAGACCAAGATCAATTAAACATTATTTTCATTACATGAGATGGAACAAAATTATGTACACTAGTAGTAATAAGTAGTATATTTTAGTATTTACTGTAGTAGTAGTAAATAGCATATTTTAGTATTTTCTGTAGTAGTAGTAGTAGTAAGTAGTAGTTTATTTTAGTATTTACTGTAGTAGTAGTAGTAAGTAGTAGTTTATTTTCATTTACTGTAGTAGTAGTAAGTAGTAGTTTCTTTTGTATTTACAAAGTATATACAGTATGTATTAAGGCATTAGAAATATTTCCCACAGTCTTGCAATGTTTTAAACTCTTAAACCTACATCATTTTAACAACATGCGTACAGTACTTTATATGTAGCTACTACATTTTACTTACTGCAGAACAGCAGCCACTCTTGTTCTGGTTCGACTCGGTTCTGTTCTGACTCTGTTCATTTCTGCAGACTACCCTGCAGTGATGAAGCCCACAAACCAGTCCTCTAAATTCTTAAAACTGCTAATTTTAACAACATACTTATATGTAGCTACTAAATTTTACTCACAAGGGCTCTGCAGAACAACAGCAGCTCAGTTCCGTCCAACCCGATAGATGAAAAAAGTCCCGGTGCAGCATGATGAAGCCCACCGCCCCATCCAGTTTGATGTGTGTGTGCTGTTGCTCCAGGAGTAAGGCTGCCCAGGATTTAGTCCACCACCTCTGGCCCGGTCTGGACCAGCACCATGCGACTAGAACCAGGTTGAACCCTGCAATAGTCAGTTCCCAGCAGCTCCCAGGATCTGGGCCACACTGAGTCCAGAGTCAACTTGAAGGACAAATTCAACTTTAAGATTATTTGATACTTTCCTTCCAGTCCTGTGAGCTTATCCTTATAGAACTTCTGACTTTGTGTTGCAAAACTTTCCCTCCTTTTGCAGCAAGCAGCGGTTGGAAGCAGTGTTGACTTCTGGGAAGTGAAATGATGGCTTCTGGGTAACGTAGTTCATTAGATTGACAAAACAGTGCAGGCATATTGAAAGAAAACTAGAAAATGGCTACACCTTTTTTTTAAAATACCATGTACAGTACTGTATGTCCACAAATCACGACAGAGCAAAGCCACATAAATTGAACTGCGAAGTAGCGAAGGACTACTGTATACCTAAACAAACCTTAAACATAAATAAGGTATGGAACTCATATTTGACAATCAAATACTCTGTGTTCTTTATAAATGCTTGAGTTAAATAATTTCTGTTGAATATGTAAAGAGATATTAACTGTGGTTTAGAAGATTGCCATTGTGGTTTATTTATCTACAAAGTATTTTACCATTGTCATTATTACTGTTTTTTTCAGTGTTCCTCTTGGTTGGGAACAAAAAGCTTCTATTATTGCTTTGAAATTCGTGCACACGTTTCGTAAGTAATGGGACTCATTTGGACCACAGGAGGGGCTGTGTTAAATCAACAGGCTTACAAGCAAACAATAAAATACATTAAATGGCAACCTTGATTAATTCTGTGCTATTTAATGCTAATTAGATAATTTTTTCTTGATTTAATCTTGACCTTGCTGCTGCTACTTGTTTCATATTGACTTAATATGATAATGCAAATTACTGTGTGAATTTGTTGTTATTGTGCATGACTGAGTGTGTTCACAGTGTGATGAGTGTACACTTTTTGTGTTGCACTCTGTTGCAAAGCGTACTTGTAATTGCAAGACAGTAACATTGTTAGCCTCCGGCCATTTCTCTCCTCTCGACCTCTCTGAGTGGAGAGAGGATTTATCAAACGGTGTCATCAACAGAAGCAACGTGGCTCTTTGTAAACTTGTGTTTTTGGGAGTGTGTGTTTCAGACGTGTTTACTTTCCCCCAGGCAGACAGAGCAGAGCCCCTGCAGACCCATATGGCCTAGCATATGGTGCACCCCTACTCCCACCCACCCCAGTGGCTTGTAGTACACATAAAAATGCACCCAAGGAAGCTAAATAACTTAGTCATAATCTAGCCACAAAGGACATTGTGACAGGATACAAACAAATAGACAGAAACTACATTTTGAACTAAATCCAGCTCTGAAGTATCTGGACTTAGTGGGTGTTCAAGGCATTTTTTTTTTTTTTTTTTTCTGTTTCTTCTTCCAGTAGGGATGAAACGCTTTCGTTCACCTACGGCATTGATTCAGGTAGACATGTGATTGACTTTGGACTACTCTCTCTCCAGTTTGATCTCTGTACTGCCTTTTCTGCTGCTTCTGCATAAGCAGTGAATCTGCAGGACTTTGATGAATCTTTGGCAGCCTGTAGGCATAGCAACTGTTGCTATGAATGGTTTCAACACAGAATTTAAGGAGAGGCAAAATGGACATGTGGGCCTGCCCACTTAAGACAAGACACAGGTCGTCATGTTAATGCAATTTACCACTTTGATTAATCATTTTCTAAAGTGCAAATGATGTCTGGTTCATATTTGTATAGAAAAACCCTGATGTGTGTGTGTGTATGTGTAAAATTCTTCATGATAGATTAGTAATCCATAAAAGTGAAAAAACTAAACTAAATCATTTCCAAAAACTTCAGTTTTAACTCAACCTTTAGCTGAGTCTGAAAAAAACATTTTTAAAGTGCTTTCTGATGGTGAAACATATTCAAAATGTTTTACTTAGGTGCACATGTCCCTATTTTCATGGTTTAAATTTAAACTGGTCCTCACAAAGATTTTTTTTAGATGTACTTACTAAGATTTATTCAGTGTTTATTTATACAGGTTAGTCTCACTGAGCCTTGAGGACTCTATTATAAGAGAGACCTGTTTTAAATAAAGAACACAGATGAGGTGCAGACAACAATAGACAGTCATATAAAAGCATAAAAGTAAATAAAATACATTGTGTAATAATGAAACAAAACAGCTGCATTGTAAAGCAATGCAAAATAATAAAAACAGTAACATGTCTGCAGTCTGCGTGAAGTTAATGATGACCAGTTGACCAGTGAATACAGGATGCAGTGATGGGTATGGTAGTTACAGCCAGTTATGAATCTTAGTGCACCATGATAGACAGCATCCGACATCTGCAGGGTGCTTGAAGGAGCGCTCATGTAGATAATGTCACCATAATAAATAGGGGGTAGGAGTGTAGCAGTTACAAGGCATTTTTCTAAAAAATAAACCTAGTTTCTTTCAGTTTATTTACCAAGTTTTCAGCATGAGACTTCAATGAGAGATGCAAATTGACCAAAATACCTAAGTATTTGTAAGGATCGACAAACTCAACAGGGACACCGTTTGAAGATAAAATAAAAGTAAGGCCTGCTGGTACCGACTTCCTGTTTGAAAACAACATCCCTTTGGCTTTATTAACATTTAGCACCAGTTTGAGATGGAACAAATCAGACTGGATGATTCTGAATGCAGACTGTAAAAGCTGGAAAACCTTAGCGACTGTTCTAGCTTGACAGTAAACAACTGTGGTGTCAGCATAGAAATGTAAGGATGCATCGGGAACAGTCTGACCTACATTACTTATGTAGATTGTGAAAAGTTTGGGTCCTAAGACTGAACCTTGTGGCACACCATTGTTGACAGTTAGATAGCTGGAAGAAGTACCGTTATGCTGAACACATTGTCTAAGAGATAATTAGAGAACCAACCAATAGTGTGATCTGAGAAACCAATTTCTGAGAGCTTATGACATAAGATGTCATGGTCCATAGTGTCAAAAGCTTTAGACCGGTAAAAATAAAGTGCAGCACAGTAGTCCTTAGCATCCAATGATTCAACAACATCATTAAAAACCTTCAGCGAAGCAGTCAGTGTGCTGTGTTGTTTCCTGTAACCAGATTGATGGGGAGGTAAGATGTTAAAAGAATCCAAATACTTCTTGATTTGGAAGTTTGTCAATTTTTCTAAAATCTTAGCGAGAATACAGAGTTTAGAGATTGGTTGATAGAAGATAGAATAGGTTGATAGAAGATTGCTTTTGTGAAACAACTGGAATAAATATGAAGCTTGAAAGAATGGCGTGGCACCACAAGTATTTTGGACTCAGACATACATTAAATGGATAGCCAGTATTTTTCCAGCTGAGCCTTCTAATGTAACATTTGTATAATAAAAAAAAAATTAAAAACTATGATGTCATCTGTCAGTATGTTTAGTTGTTCACCTGTCTGATCCTTCGTGTCAGTGGTTGTTGCTCTGTGATACTAGTTGCGTTTACTGCCACATGCTGTTGTTGCTGATTATTTTGTGGTCTCCTTCTGCTATCACAGCTTCCTTTCTTTCTTCTATTCACACTTGATGGCATCTCATGCCTTTCCAATCAGGTGTTCTTCACATCTCATTAATCGCTTCCTGTTTTCTGTTCCGGATACCCCTGTGGGATCAATAACACAGTCTTTGCTGAGTTTAACTGTGAGGCTTGGCGTCCTTTGGGTAACACAGCCTGTTCCAACTGTGTAACCATTTGTTATTTTGAATGGGTGGTTCTTGCTGATTGCTCGCTAACGGTTAATGACCTGAGAAATGACTGCATTCTTAACAGAAAGTATTGGTGAACTTAAACGAACTACCACACTTTGCCAAAAAAGCAGAGAAATAACATGTTAAATTACAAATGACTCAAATATTTAAAAGTCAATAAATCTTTGTATTTATTTGTGTAATTATTACATAAATAACATTGAAATCAAATCTTAATAGTTTAAAAAAGACAAATGTTTCTGAAATAAAAGGCTTATTTGGAATTCAATGCAAGAAACACATTTGCAAAATAGTCCCAACATGCTATGAAATGATACCTTAAAGCAACTAATTGTTTGTTTATTTATTTATTTATTGAAGCAATGCTTGTGAGTTGTATGACTTGGAATGCCACTGACATTAATTCATGAAAGATGATTTCAGGAGTCTTGTAGTTTTCTTCACGCACTCCATAACAGCTATTAAAATGATTATTTTTATTAATATGGTTTATAAATGTATAAAAATTGTTTAGTTTATACAAAATTGACTGAAAGGGAGTTAAAACTGTCCTGTGATCCAATTAATCAGAACACTATAATGTATTGATTTATTTATTATTTATGGGTAATGCAGAGAAGCACCATACATCTACATCTTGTTATCAGCAAAAGATGAAAACCAGAATCTGTGTTGGTACAGAGGTGCATAAATTCACCAGGTATGGATGGTTTCCACAGCTGTGAGGATGCAATCATTGCTCAAAGATTTATACAGAATTCAAAAGAGCATATGTTGCCACAGATCAAGTTTTCATAGGGAAAATCAGAGTATTTTCTGCAGTATTGAAAATTGCAACTGTATTTTTGTACTTAGGAGTGATTAAACAAGTTTGCATCATGGCCATGAGGTACTTTACATCCTTTAATATTCAGCCCCAACCTGATTGTCAAGCCTACCAGTTTAAGTTGAACGTTAGTATAATTTTATTTTATCATAATGTGGAAAATATCTCTGACCGCTGTGAGATGCTTGCAATACTTAGTGATGATAAATACTGTGTAGCTTTACTGAACAGGCTTAATGGGATGAAACATCTTTTTTTTTTTTTTTTTTTTTTTTTTTTTAAGGAAGTTTAAAGGAAAATTTTGAGCCAATGTTCCAATGTGGATTTTCGCTAAAGAACAAAATAAAGTGCGGCCAGGAACTGCTCAGCAACTTTTTGAAAAATTGGTATTAGCTGGCTGAATACTTATCAGAGAAAATGCAATGCATATGAAATGAATAGATCAAGGAACCCTCTCAAAATCTGACTTTATACTCAGAAGAGAGAATGTATTCAAATCATATTTCAAGCAAATTGCTTTGTAATTTATATGAAAATTTCAGTCAAATATTAAAGCTGCCTTTAATGGCACTAAAATGTCAAAAACCTCGGACTGAATTGAAATAATCTAAAAGTTATTTCCTAAAATAATTAAAAGCCATTTCTGAGAAGGCTCTTTGTAACTCAAGTATTCCTTGAATTCTTCTTTTCTTACACGTGCACACATTTTCTCTCTTTTCGTGCAGTTCTTGAATTGGCAAATTGATGCAATTCTAATTAGCAGGTTGGTAAAAATGTGCCATGAATCACTTGCACTTTTACACTTATTATTAGAAAATGCATTGAACCTAAAAACCTGCAGACCATGCAAGAGTAAGACATAATCAAAGAGGGAAAACATGATCACTTTTAACTAACTT
>JARVGV010000474.1:16235500-16251907 GCA_031762435.1 Hypsolebias longignatus
TATACTGTATATATATATATATCGGAGAGTTATTTTGATGGAATGGACGATCTCCGATATTTAACTTTATTACTAATGTCGGCCGATATCAGTACCACTCCGAAAATATCCTGCATCCCTAAGAATGTGCTTATTTATCCCATGACTTCATATGTAAAATGTGTTGGATTTTATACAGGACTCTCACAGAGTAACTGTGGGACTTTGTATGAGGAACCTTGATTTCACACTCAGAAAGGGACTGACATCTTAGAGATGATGAACTGCACAGAGGATTAACATTGTACAGTTAATACTGCTCCTGTGAGAGCATGAAGCTTCTGAGTCTGAGCCCTGCACCTGTCTAGACAGAGGAGCCTCTGATCAACCAAAACAAGTGAGTCGCCCCACACACAGAAATCTGTAATTTCTATAAACATCCCTCCATCTCCCTTACATACCTTTACATTCATGTTTTTAAACGTTTGTCTAGACGCAGTTTGTGCTTCTTCTGCTAACAAGAAGTCCCAGCTCCATTTGTTTCCCACGTTTGCAGTCACATTTATCTCCAGATCCACTTCCTTTAGTATGAATTTGAGCTGGCAAAGAACACTGGTAACGCTTGGTCTGTAGGAAAAAGTTGAGATTACCACAAATCTTATCAACAAAACAGCTGGAAAATGTTCAATCATACCTCACACAAGGCAGCAGGGAGCTGTAATCCACTCTGCAGGCTGCCTCGTACACTATGATGACTGTAAATTGCTGCCATGTTAGAAATCGCTTCGTGTCTGTAATCTGTCCAGTTTCATCTGGATGTGGCCCCTCGCTCTAACTGGTCGGACCTTGAGAAAAACAGCCAAGAATAATACAGAGTGAGGGTTTTTTAATACTGTTATCTTTTGGCCTTTTTCAAGAGAAAGTCTGTTTTTTAATGGATCCATCCCTCCATCTTGTTTACCCTTTGATGAGTGTTTGTAGGAAAGACTGGGATCATCTTTGCATGATCCATACTAATGATTCCTGGATATCGTTAGGCCAGAGATGTTGCTTCCGTGGACGTCTTTCTTTGGCCAGACCTGAATGTGCAGCATGCCCCCCCTCCCCGCTCCGGATACGGTTGCTCTGGGCTCATCGTTCCTTAGACACAAAGATCCTCTTCACATCCTTCTCTATCCCGTTCATTGTGAGAGGTCTGCTTTAAGGAACATGGCTCCTGCGGCTCCTGGAGGCTAAATACATCTCCTGTCACTGGCTGGTCCCAGTGCCAGTTCAGCTGCTGGAAGCACTCAGGTGTTCAGATCGTTACAAAGATCCAGCTACGCCAGAGATGGTAACTCCTTAAACTGTGAAGAAAAGAAAACGGGTTGATTTTCCCCCATATCAAAAACCATCATTAAAAACAACTCGGTGTTCATTTGCGTCTGCATTTAGTTGTACAAACAATGAGCTCTGATCATGTTAGCGTATTAAACCATTTTTAATTCAAAATGACACATTAGTGTATTTATTCACAAAGTTATTTACATTTATAACTGCACACCTCTCCTGGAAGATGATCTGCTCAGAGCCGTCTGCTGTTTGGCCACTGGGGAGCAGCAACCAGCTGCAGGTTTTAAACAAACAGCTCTTCTCTGATTTTTATACTTATGAGTTATTTATCTGTAATAAAGTTATGTTTTGTCAAGTTTATAAGTATTTTCAAGTTATTTTTAAGAGTTGAATTAGTATTGGATGACTCATAGGAAATGCAATAAACATATACAGTACAGTATGTTTGTTCAAGAGCAGCAGACTGAATATAATGTTGTGGCTTCTGTCCTTAAAAATTAAAAAAGTAGACAAGAGGAGGTTTGAAGGAGACGCAAAAATTCACTCAAGACCTCACAAAGGCTGTAAGAGGTGATCCATGTGTGTCAAGTTCGTGTAAAACCTTTTTGGAAATCAATGTCAGCAGAAAAATGCTGACATTTATGTTAAATTGAAAAATATCAATTACAATGAATTACGTTTGTCTTTAATCAGGTTTAGGTGCTTTGTCTTGCTCGAATGATTCAGTCGCAAGAACTGGACTCAAAATGAATTTTAACAACAGAAAAATGTTTCAGAAAACACAAAGAGCTTTGCTTAGTATCAGTTTGAAGAATTACAGGATAAATCACCTTGTTGGATGTAAAACAGGAAAATATGAGGCGCATTCACAACAGAGCACGATTTATAAATATACAGTTACAGTATGATTATAGTGAGTTGATGTTGCAGTCAGATTTAAAGCTGTCTTTAGAGTTGTGCAGCACTCCTGCCACCTGTTGGCCACATTATACCACTACCAAAGAAGATCAGTGACTGTTTTAGTGCCGTCCATCCATCCATTCATCCATCCAGCTGTTCATTCATTCATAGAGGCAGGGCAGCCGGCTCAGGACCGGAAGGTCCCGGGTTGTGTCCCTGGGCAAGACACTTAACCCCGAGTTGCTCCCGGTAGGACTGGCTGGCGCCTTGCATGGAAGCCCACCGCTACCGATGTATGAATGTCTGTATGAATGTGTGTATGAATGGGTGGATGGCTGGTACTGTGAAGCGCTTTGGGGCCCCTCATGGGGGCTGGAAAGTGCTATACTATAAGTAAGCTCCATTTACCATTTACTGAGTCGTGGTGGGGTCACTGGTGCCCATGTCATGCAATTACTGTGCGAAGGGCAGGGGCCACCCTGGACAGGTCTCCAGTCCATCACAGGGACACATCGAGACAAACGATACAAACAACCATTCATTCTCTCACTCACACCTAGAGACAATTTAGAGTTACCAACCAGACTAACATGCATGTTTTTGGTCTGTGGGAGGAAACTGGAGTGACTGGAGAAAACCCACACATGCACGGAGAGAACATTCAAACTCTACCCAGAAAGGTCCCCGGCTGGGATTTGATCTAGCGACCTTCTCGCTGAGAAGCTACAGCTCTACCAACTGATCCAACGTACTACCCCAACGTACAGTTGAATGAAATTATATTTTTTGGCAATGAAGTGTCTGTTCCATGCTTTTGAAGACTTTCTTGAAATCTTGAAAGAGGCTGGTGCTGCTTTACTCACTTTTTGTTTCGTCTCCAAATTTGAAGTAAAGCAATATAAACTCCAGCTCAACTTGACTTATTGAAATGCAAACCCAGTGAAAAAGATGCTCCCTCTATTCTAACTATAAACATGTGAAATCCTAAAAAAAAAAAAAAGACTTAAATGTTTCATACAATAAATATTGATAGAAGCAATAATTGTTTTTAGGCAATTTTCTTGTTAAATTTTGAAGAAATGCACATGGAGTTGTCCCTCTGTGCGCTCCCACTTCCACAAATCGGGTTTTGAAATGCAGCTGATTTGATCGTCAAAGTGCATTTATTAAGGAAAAGTTAGACTGAGACACACCGTTACTATAAAGTCAAGCAATATGCATCGCCCAGTCAAAGATGGAACCCACCAAATAGCAGCTTAGCTTTTTAATAAACTTTAAATAGATTTGGGCAGCATTGTTGCTTCACCGGGGTGGTGGTTCCCCTCTTCAAAAAGGGGGACCAGAGGGTGTGCTCCAATTAAAGGGGCATCACTCTCCTCAGCCTCCTTGGTAAGATCTATTCAGGGGTACTGGAGAAGCGAGTCCGATCACTGGTCAAACCTCAGATCCATGAGGAACAGTGTAGGTTCCGTCCTGGCCTTGGAACACTGGATCAGCTCTTTACCCTCACTAGGGTCCTCAAGGGGTCATGGGAGTTTGCCCATCCTGTCTACATGTGTTTTGTGGATGTGGAAAAGGCATTTGACCATGTTCCTCAGGGTACACTGTGGGCGGTGCTCCGTGAGTATGTCATTGGAGGCCTGTTGCTACGGGCTGTTCAGTTTCCTATACAAGCGGTGCGGCAGTTTGGTTTGCATTGCCGGCAGTAAGTTGGACCCCTTCAGGGTGGGAGTTGGACTCCACCAGGGCTGCCCATTGTCAACGATTCTGTTCATAACTTTTATGGACAGAATTGCTTGCTGCAGCCAGTGGGCACAGGGTTTCCGTTTCGGTGGCCTCAGGATTCCATCTCTGCCATTTGCAGATGATGTGGTCCTGTTGGCGTTATCGTGCCATGATCTTCAGCTCTCACTGGAGCGGTACGTAGCCAAGTGTGAAGCGGCTGGGATGATAATCAACACCTCCAAATCTGAGGCCGTGGTCCTCAACCAGAAAAGGGTGGATTGCTCTCTCCAGATCGAGGGCGAGGTTCTGCCTCAAGTGGAGGAGTTCAAGTATCACTGGGTTTTGTTCAAGAGTGAGGGAAGAATGGAGCGTGAGATTGACAGACAGATTGGTGCAGCATCGACAGTATTGCAGACTCTGTACCGGTCCATTGTGGTGAAGAGGGAGCTGAGTTGTAAGGCAAAAGTCTCTGTTTACTGGTCAGTCTACGTTCCCACCCTTACCTATGGTCACGAGCTCTGGGTAGTGACTGAAAGAATGAGATCACGGATACAGGAGGTTGAAATGAGTTTCCTCCGCAGAGTAGCTGGACTTTCCCTTAAGAGATAGGGTGAGAAGTTCAGTTATCCGGGAGAGACTCAGAGTAGAACCGCTGCTCCTCCACATCGAGAGGAACCAGTTGATGTGGTTTGGGCATCTGCTAAGGATGCTCCCATGACTCCTCCCTAGGGAGGCGCTTCGGGCATGTCCGATTGGGAGGAGACCCTGGGGAAGACCCAGGACATGCTGGAGAGACTATGTCTCTTGGTTGGCCTGGGAACAACTTGGAATCCTCCCAGAAGAGCTGGAAGAGGTGACTGTGGAAAGATGTCTGGGCTTCCCTGCTCAAGCTGCTGCCCCTGCGACCCGACTTCGGAACAAGCGGAAGATGATGGATGGATGGATGGATGTATGGATGGATGGATGTATGGATGGATGGACGGACGGATGGATGGATGGATGGACGGACGGATGGACGGATGGATGGATGGATGGTTGGTTGTTTACCCAACATATTGCAAACCCACTTTTACACAAAAAGTTTAAAGAATAACTTTTTTCTCATGCCTGAGTCTTCATCAGCAACACTGTAACATTTACTTTATTTTAGTTCCTTTAATATCTTACTACTTTAATTTTAACGAATTAACTCATAAATACATTTATATGTTTGTTTTAAAATAGCAAAAGAGTGAAAGTTGTCATGGTTTCAGGCGGTTTGTTTTTCCATCAGCACCAGTTTACTGTTTCACGTGACGAATGAGCACATCCTTTGATTTTATTATGTGTTGTGATTTCTGGGTAATCCAGTCCTCAGGACACTAAAAGAATCGGCTTCATGATATATTTATTTTTGTATTTTTCACTTAAAATATTTAGATTCAAGTACTCCCTTTAATTATCTTAATGTCAGAATTGGATGCACTACCTAAGGTTTCTTGGTAAGATGTATTTTTCCATGAACTTGTGTCCGCTTGTTGCGTGTCTCTCTTCGACACGAGTTTTGACATGTTTTGGATGTTTGTGGATAATACAAAGTTCTGTCATGATGTGCCTGAAAGGATAACTGATATCATCGACATGCTTCGGCTGATGCTTTATTAGTGATAAGCATGTGTTTGGCAGACAAATCAGCCGACTGATCCATGGAGCGGCAGTTTACTGTGACCAGAGATCTGATCCTTCTGACTTCTGAGGTATGCAGACAGGACTTTACCTTGGTGACCTGTGCTACGAGTGTTTTGGATCAGACAGAAAATGAACAAATGGGACTGGACCTGTGGCTCTACTACAAAGCAGGACCAGAAGCTTAAACTAACTTCAGGTCCAGGTTTGTATTTTCTGTATCTCAAAGCTGGCTCACTTTTTACCTGAGTCTGTTAGAACTGTACAAAAAAAAAAAAAACAACAAAAAAAAAACAAACAGATGCACAAATGATCAGGTGTAGATTTAATCAAATTTATTACAAAGCTTTGGAGAACAGCCAGACTCAGAAAATCAACACATGACAAGTATAAAACATTAATGCCTTTTCCTCTTTCTGACCCATTCTGGCTTACTGGGATGAAACCGTTAAGTTTTATAGAAACTCATCAGGGCCTCCCACTCCACTTCATCTCATCAGTATTTTTCAGAACCGAACCCAGGCGGCTAACAACTTGAATGAAAACTGTTTCTTACGTGGTGGGTGATAAGATTCTAGCCAGATGTCCACAGATGTCTGATTCACAGACAGTGATACCAATTATAATATAAATAACATTGTAATATCATTCACAGTAATAAAAGGATTGCAAATGTTGTTAATATAGTAAAATAATATTGGATGTGTCAGGAAGCTGATCAATAAATAATATATTTCCATCACAACAACAGCAGTGCACAACAGGGTTTTTTCTGTTTTCTCTCTCCATCTCCATTAAGTGAATGTTTAGTTTTCTTGTCAGACTATAGAGTCCTTGTGATGCATTGCTATGACTAAGAGCCAACAAAATATGTGATTTTAGCAAAAATATTCAAAGTTTAGTGTTTCTTAAAGAATATCTGGTGATTGACTGTCTTAGTGAGCTGGAAAAATCCAAGTTGTAATTAATCCCATTATATAGCAATGTCATTATTTTGTTGTACATATTCTGCTTAGTCTGTGTGATTTTCAGAGCATTTAACATCTATTTTTAGTGTTTTATGGTTAATAATACTTTTATACAAGTACACCGAGCACGAGTTTGTATCGTTGAGTTCACATCAAGCTGTTGTTGTTCACTCTGTTCAAGATCACAACAAGAAGTCAGTCAGTGTCGCTTTAATGTTTAATTCAGTTCAGTTTCTTTCTGTAGCACCAAGTCACAGCAGAAGTCCTCTCAGGACACTGAACAGAAACATTCATGTACCAGTACGTGCATTTCTGTTAGAAACGTTGAAACATTAATATGGTTTACAAAATAACAATTAACTACAGTATTTTAGGCAAAGTTATTGACTTTAAAGCCGTGAATAGTTCTAATGTTTAAAATGTATTTTTTAATAACATCATTCATAGTTCCATCCATCCATCCATCCATCCATCCATCCATTCATACATCCATCCATTATCTTTACCTGCGTCTTCCTTTTCCGGCCACAGGGATCACCACAAGAGGTGGGGGACACCCTGGACATGTCTCCAGTCCATCACAGGGACACACAGAGACAAATGAGACAAACAACCTTTCACTCTCTCTCTCTCTCACGTAGGGACAATTTAAAGTTGCCATCAGTCTAACATGCATGTTTTTGGTCTGTGGGAGGAAACCAGAATACTGTACCTGGAGAAAACCCATGCAGCACGGAGAGAACATGCAAACTCCACCCAGAATGACCCCCAGGCCAGATTTGATCTGGCAACCTTCTTGTTGAGAAGCAGCAGCTCTACCAACTGAGCCACCGTGCCACCCAGCACTTGTAGTTCTTTAGATAAATTACGTTTAACTGTAATTCCTCTGTTGCACTCAGCAGTACGTTAATAATATAATACAGAGCTGTGTGCTGTTGAACGTTTGACAAATCTGGGTTTTTGTTTCAGTGCAGGAATTTACCCAACTTCAGTCAAACGCACAAACACCAAATCCCAGAAAGTGTCATGTGGACCACTAATGTGAGATTATCACCTCTTTAATCCCAGCAGATGCCTTCTGTCTCTTCCCTCAGCAGGAAATTAACCGGCGTGTTGACACAGTGGCTTTAGTGAAGTGTTGGGGAGTTTATTGCTGAAAGATCTGATCGTTGACCTCATTCACTCTGTCAGGTGAATATTTCAGTAATGATGCAGTTTGTCTCCGTATGTCACTGCAAACGGCTTTAAACAAACAAAAACAAGGAAGATGTGATACAAAAGCAAACTTCCAGTTTTTATAAAAAAATATAAGTGTGCAGTTGCTTAAAAAACTGAAGACACATTTCATGAGCTATTAATTTTATAGCTCAAGAGCAATTGCACCAACTTGCCTAACTTATTTTGTTGTTTGTTTTATTTTTTATTTTTAGCTTAGCAGGCTTCTTTTCTTCATTTCATGATACAAATTAATTCAACACCATCTTTTTACAGTAAATAATTCTTGTCTTTTGTAACTGGGCTTCTTTGTAAAGGTGGTCAAAGAACCATGGGAGCTGTGTCGACCGACTGAAAAGTAAAACGGTCACAATCTCACGTCAGCAGCATTAGAAGTGCTGAACTCACATTTCACTACAGTTTTCTCTCTCAAAAAATGAGTTGTTGCAAAAAACATTTGTGCCATTTGCACATTTCTAGGATCATTTATAGATCTTACAGAGTGCCCCCCCCCCCACCCCACCATGAGGTGGGGTTGTGCTGCTTTTCTTGATGTGCAACAAATCCTGTGCTTTTCAAAACTTCCTCCTCTTCTTCACCTTCTGTAAACAGCGGCTTTGGATGTTGTCAGTCCATTAAATGGACGTTATTAGTTGTTGTCATCACCATTCGTGTCGGTCAGACTGTCCGTCCTGTACCTCCTAACAGGTGCACAGTTACGTTATTATCATGATTTTCACTATTAACAGGCAGAGTGTGACGTGTGCAAACCAGGAAGAGTGGTTTTTTTTTTTTTTTGCTTACGTCACCCGTTTCCTAAACGTAACCTTACACCTGATTGAGATGCCCAAACCTAAACTTAACCCCCTTACCGTTGTGCCTAAACCTAACCAAGACCCGAAACCTAACACGAGACCCTTTACTCTAAACCTAACCATGCAAAGCTATGTAGCGCTAAGCTAGTGCTAAGCTAACAACGTAAGTTTGAACGTACTAGGAGGTGGAGGAGGGGCATTTCGACCGATAATTATGGGGCTGATAATAAGTAATAACGGCCATTGAATGGTTGATAACATTCGAAGCGGGTGACGAAAGTGCTGTACAAACAGAAACAAACAGGCAAAGCACACAGCAACATATAACAGCATAAAATCAAAATACTGTATAGAAACAAAATAATAGCAGATAATATAATGACTAACACAGTGTGATGCATACAAAATTGTATACTGTACATTGTTGTAGAGATCTATTTATTTGTAAATAAAAAATAGATTACATTAATATCCAATGAATAGTACAAAAAAAATACAGTAGTCCCTCGTTTATCATGGGGGATCCGTACCCTGAAGACCTGCGATAAGTGAAAAACCATGAAATAGGAATAGTAGTGCAAGTAGTAATTAGTTTATTTTAATACATACAGGTAGTCCCTGACTTACGGCAGTCTCGACTTACGACGTTTCGGGGTTACGTCACGCATCTCATTAAAAAATATATAGATTTTTTTTTTTTACCTTGCTGTAAACGCTGTGGACCGCACGAAGCAGCAGGAAGCTGCAGAGCTCGGACGTGCAACGAGCTAACATGCTAACAGACGGGAGTAAGAAATGACCAGCTCCCAGTAAGAAATTAACTCTTTTTCCCCCCCTTTATTATGGCTCCTAAATGTATGTGGTTTCTGATAATTATGTAGGGTAATGTGTTAGGATAGGCTAAGTGCTCGTAAAAATACAGTACTGTATGTATGAGGGGCCGTTTTGACGTATTTTCCGACTTACGTCGATTTTCGAGTTACGAACGGGCGTAGGAACGGAACCTGTTCATAAATCGGGGACTATGTATATATTTAGTCATAATATAATATATAATGTATAAGTCAAGTGCTCACTGTGTTTCACAGAAAAACAATTACAGTACTATCACACAACATGCTTCTGCAATATTATTTGAAGACAGGAAATAAATTAAATAAATTACTGGTAGCTTACAAAAAAGGTTGAATCATGTCATCTGGACTTCAAAAAACGAAGTCCAGATGACATGATTCAACCTTTTTTGTTGTTATATACCTGGATGACTGAGAAAACAAACTTTGTGTTACTGGTAGCTTACTTTACAAAATGTGAATGACTCAGTGTCAAAACAGAAAACATTCAGTCTATGCATCCAATCCACAAAGTGGAACCAACATATCAGAATATTTTTGAATTAATGTACTGTACATCAGTAGGATTACATCAGTTTGACACTTGTAAAAAAAAAAATAAATAAAAAACATGCATTAACAGTGACTGTGTAAAAAGTAGTTAAATGGTACATTTTATTTCATGACAGTACATGGTGTATGCAAATGGACAGAAATGCAGGGAAACTTCAGTATACATGTATAGTTGATTGAAAAAAAAATTCAAACAATTGATCAAATAATCAATTACCGTAATAAAATAGTTGAAATCTACAAACCTATACAGAAACAGACAATTCAGTGGTGTTTTACTGTTAATTTCCTGAATCGGATGAGTCCTAGTGCTATAGTAGTAAAGTGTGAGGATGGTCATTGTTATGCTGAACAGACCCTCCAGTGGCTAATTCTCCCTCTGGGACAAAAAGTGTAATCATGTGAAAAATAGACACTCCAATCAGAATAAGGAGGCTTTAACACAATGTATTACAACAATGATGAAGTATAATAGCTTTTTATCAGTTCTGATTAAATACAGAGCAAGAGGGGAGAAATATAAATTTTCTCTTTTGAATTTAACACTTTAAGCATCTCACTTGTTACCTTTGAGGACTGATGTGTATACCCTGTATTAGATGGAGGACAACACTGAATATATCAGTTTGATTAAAACTACAAACAACTGGGAATCACGAGAATGCATACTAATATGTACTAATAATGAAAAAAATGGACTTTTTACATTGTTACTAAATTGTAATTTGGATAACTAAACTGCATGGACTGATTTTATCTCTATTTTAAAAATGATTTACTAGTAAATAATGTAAGTGTCATGAACATACATGGATGCAGTTATTACATTTTAGAGACAGTTCAATGGATACTGAATTAATGCTGCACATATGTACGGTAAGTATGCAGGGATGGACGTTTGTCTAAAAACATGTATATGGTTAAAACAAAAAGAAAAAAACTATCATACAGACATGAAAAAAAAAACATGGTAATGGCAGATTTGTTGGTAATCTTATCTTTGTATTATATCGAACAAAGAGTTTGACTTTAAATTGGTATCACTGGTTAAGCTTTTCATCAGTCATTCGGTCCTTTTAAATGAAACAGCCACTGGGTAGTTTGGTGTCATTGTCTGTACCACAGTTAACATGTAGCAGAGAAAGCAAAGGTAAGAGCTGTCAGGGGAGCTCAGCAAAAAAGATTACAGTAGATATATCTACTGGGTATGTTAAAGGTAAAGGCTGCAATGGGCATCTCAAGCAGCTTCATGTTCCTGTCACTACAGATGCCAATATTAATAAAAACATAATGTTCACAGAACTGTAGTCAACTCCCAGACAACAAATAAATGCATCCCCATGTTGATCAGATGGAAAGTGCATAAACCAAAAAAAAAAAAAAAAAAAAAAAAAGCAAAAACTATTTAAGCTGAACTTACATAATCACATTTTGAGTCACAATGTGCTCCTCAGAAGAAGAATCAGGAGAGCTCCACCATTAGCAAAAAATATTACCAAGCAGGCCAGGAATTAACTGAAATACACCGAGCAAAAATATGAACGCAACTTTTTTGTATTTGCTTCCATTTTTCCTGAGCTGAACTCAAAGACTTTTTCTATGTACACAATGTCATTTTCTCTCAAATATTGTTCACACGTGTGTAAGTCTGTGTTAGTGAGCACTTCTCCTTTGCCAGGTTAATCCTTCCACCTCACAGATGTGGCGTATCAAGATGCTGATTAGACTGCATGAGTATTGCACAGGTGTGCCTACCACAATAAAAGGCCATTCTAAAACGTGCAGTTTCATTACACAGCACAATGCCACAGATGTTGCAAGTTTTGAGGGAGCATGCAATCCGTATGCAAACTGCAGGAATGTCCACCAGTGCTGTTGCTCGTGCACTGAATGTTCATTTCTCTACCATTACAAAGGCATTTCAGAGAATTTGACAGTATTTCCATCCGGCCTCACAACCACAGACCACATGTAACCATACCAGCCCAGGACCTCCACATCCAGCATCTTCATCTCCAAAATTGTCTGAGGCCAGACACCCAGACAGCTGCTGCAACAATCAGATAGCACCACCAAAGAATTTCTGCACAAACTGTCAGAAAACGTCTCAAGGAAGCTCATCTGCATGCCCGTCATCCTCGTCAGTCTTCAGCTGACTGCAGTTCATCAACGTAACTGCCTTGAGTGGGCAAGTACTCGCATTCCATGGAGTATGGCACGTTGAAGAGGTGTTCTCTTCATGGGATGAAACCTGGTAGCAGACCGTATGAATGGCGTCATGTGGGTGAGCAGTTTGTTGATGTCAGCGTTTTGGCCAGTGGTGGCAGTGGAGTTATGGTATGGAATGAGCAGACATATGGTATGGTCAACGAATGCAGGTGCATTTTATTGATGGCACATTGAATGTGCAGAGATACCGTGACAAGCTCTTGAGTCCCATTGATCCATTCAACCACGACCGTCACCTCATGTTGCAGCATGTTAATCCACGGCCCCATGTTGCATTGCAAGGATCTGTACCCAATTCCTAGAGCTGAAAACATCCCACTTCTTGCATAGCCAGCATGCTCACTGGACACGTCACCCACTGAGCATGTTTGGGATTTTCTGGATCGGTGTATATACAACAGCGTGTTCCAGTTCACTTTGCACAATCATTTAAGAGGAGTGGACCAACATTCCACAGACCACAATCAGAAACCTGATCAACTCTAGGTGATGGAGATGTGTTGCACTGTGTGAGGCAAATGGTGGTCACACCAGATACTGACTGGTTTTCGTTTGAGATTAAAAATGCAAAATAAATGAACACAAATACTTGATCTTAGAGCTATATCCTAGCAGTTTAAATGTTTGTGTTTTGCTGCATGTTTTAAGTTTAGATTTGATGGAAGAGCCCAAAAAGCAGTATGAATAAATAAAATAGGTATATTTTTCACAGTTCTTTAATGATCCACTCATAATTAAAATTTCCTTTCAGCTTCGTTGGCAGCACTGGCAGCCACTATAAGTTCAGTGGCAGTTTAAGTACAGGGCAGCTCTCGGCTGTCGAGTTGCAACAAAATAAAATTCATCATGTCGTTGGCACTCAGCAAATCTCAAGGACATTTTGTGCAGACAAAAAAAAAAAAAAAAAGCCCCATATAGTTTCTGATATCCTGTACGTCATACTCTGCAGTTATGGAATGAAGATCTATATTTAAATATTATTTAGTAATGAAGGAGAAGGCACCATTTAATTAAATACTAGAATTTTACAGATTCAAGAGGTGTGATAGCTTTTGTAATTCAGTCTGCCATTAACATAGGAATAAAAGCGCTGTCCATTTTTGTGTCATTAATGCGACAGGCAGCTGACACTGAATGATTCTGTTATCAGCTAAGCTTTTACATCGCATCCTTTTATCCCCCAACAAGGATACAATAACAACCAGAACAACCAGGTCTTTAGTGGATCACATTATTCCAGTCTCTGCTTAGCATGATCTGCTCCATTAATCAAGGTTCACCATCTCACTGAAGTTTTGAAAGCAAATCGAGCAGTTCTAAAAAAAAAAAAACCAACTGAGATGTGGGAACAATGTGCCTGTCAGAGAGCTACAGTACGGTAAACAATGCAGATACACTCCATCAATTTTCTCTGTGCCAGACAAATAAAAAAACAAGGGAGGTGGACAACGTGGGTTGAAAGACACCAAGGACAAAAAGAGGAATTTGTCCCAAGTCGTTTGTGGGGCCAAAAAAAAAAAAAAAAAAAAAAAAAAAAAGAAAAGTTCTGATGTAATAAAAGCTTGAAACACAAATATAGCGCTTGTATTCATTTAAATAATAGGTGCTCATCTGCATTTAGCCTGTTGATTATGAGCAGCAGGAAGAATTGACTACAAATATCAAAGACGTGCATATATTAGCAGCTACTCTAAAAAATAAACAAATAAAATATAAAAAGATGGAGAATGCCATCTGTGAGCATACTAAAATCAGGCAGCTACGTGTTATCAGACAATTTGCATAACAACGTATAAAATATATGTCTAATTGAGTAAAACTCTATTTACATCTGCTGAAGCTAAACAGACTGTCTACAATCTTCACAGTATGACACATCATTCAGCAACATGTGCATCCAGCTATACAAAAGGTCAGCTGTTGCGTTGTCTTTATTTGATTGGTTTGATGACGAGGCATATCTGTGTGCTGTTGCAGATTAATCCATCACATTAAACTAAAGTGAATTGCTATCATCACCACCAATTGCAAAGTACAAAGTTCTGGTCAGAGACCATGAATACTAACTTAAAAAAATAGAAAGTTGCATTTTGTATCTTACGTCTTGGTAATTGGCTGAGACTCTTATTCTCAAAGTACAATGAGGAAAATGTAAATAAATGCTTACTTAATTGTGAAATAAACCTCTTAATGTTATTAAAATAATGAAATAGAAAAATGATAAAATACATTTTTTTTGTTTGTCTGAATCAGATACAAAAGAAAAATCTTATACAGGTGGTCACCGACTTAAGGCGCCATCGACTTACGGCGTTCCGTACTTACGGCGCCGCTCCCAGTGACATCATCACACCTTACGTTGCCTTTTTTATGCAGCATTTTGTTTTTATCTGATTTTTTTTAATTTTTTTTTTTTAGGGTATTTTGTTAGCTAACTGCTTGGAAACATGTTAAAACGGCGTTCTAAGTGCGCAGTTGTTGTTTTACATTGAAAAAAAAAAGTGTTTAAAAAGATGTTACGGCCGCCGAGCAGTTTGGTTTCAGTTTCGATTTACGGCCGAAAATGCGGACTTGCGGCGCCATGTACGTTCGGCTCCGACCTACGGCAGAATCGAGCTACGAATGGTCCTTAGGTGCGGAACCCTTTCGTAACTCGGTGACTACCTGTATTAGATGTTGATGTTAATAGCAAATGTACATTTTAAGACTTTTTTCTTTTGGTTGCTTCCTCCTGCAGGGGACACTATATAGCGAGCAAACTAGCACAAAAGATCTGGGTATTGTTTTATGTCCGAAACCTTTTTTGATGCAACCCAGGCTTGAACCCATGACCTTGGGATTACAAGAATGTGGGACTGACCAACAAGCCTGTAAGCAAAAATACCTTTTTAAAATTACGGGTAATTTTTCATACACTTGTTTTGTTGTAGGCCAGATGTGGCTGAAGTTTCCACTTTGTCAACTTTACCAAATAAAATTGACAATGGCAAAAATAATGTAAGATCAGTTTTTTTTTTTTTTTTTTTTGAAGGTGCTGTTTTAAAGAATTTTTTATTATTTTTTTAATAAACAAAACCTGACAAGAGCACCACCACTGTAGTTGGGAAATATTTGTGCCGAAGAAAATAATACAGTTTATATATATAATATTGCGACAGGCCTAGTAGGGAGAACACAGCTCACCTACAGTTTAACAAAAATGTTCTTTGGTAGTCCTGCCAACACACCTGTTTCTAAATGTCAATGTGAGGTGATAGTTATGCTAATAGCTCTGAAATTCACTGTGTTCCAATGTGGGTCAAATTGTTGCCTACAGGGAAGCCCACAGCAGCCAAATTAGAGATTATTTTGTATGTGGCTGGTAATAAAAAATGGCAACTTGTAAGAGCAGCTTAAAAATAAAATAAATAAATACTGTAAAAAATGATAATAGGATTTTAGTTGCCTGAATTCCACTTGAAAGCCTGCAATAGCTGCAGAATGGTACAAAACATGCCCAGACATACATCTGAAAAATGTTTGGCTCAATGTGCTTTCCTAAATGTTGACTACATAAATATATGTGTGTGCATCAAATGTTAATAACATTCTTATGTGTTCTACAACCATTTGATCCTGGTCACGTGGAGCTAGTGCCCATCTCCAGAGGTCTTCAGGTGAAAAGCAGGGTACAACCTGAACGGGTCACCAGTCCATCAGAGAGCCATATAGAAATGACTATCACTGCACACACTCACACCCAGGACCAGTTTAGTCATCAACTAGGCGGCATGTTTTTGGTTTATGGGACGAAATTGAAGTACCTGGAAAAAGACGGCAGGAGTTGAACAGATACCACTTTTTTGCTGCAAGACAACAGTGCTAACCAACTGTGCAACTGTGGAGCCCTTTGCAGGATATTACATTATAAACCTAAGTTGGAATTCACTCTGAAAATGACACCATCATAAAAAAATTAATAGACCAGCATTCATTGCTTGTTATAAACCATGCAAGAACAAAATATTTGATTTCTGGAGCTGACAAGAACAAGAACAAATTTAATTTTGTATATACTTAAAGAGAGACTCAAGGGCAGAACTCCTGAGGAGTCCTCATAGGGGGGCGGGGGGGGGGGGGGGGGGGGGGGGGGGGGGGGGCGGGGGGGGGGGGGGGGGGGGGGGGGGGGGGGGG
>JARVGV010000474.1:16351814-16362071 GCA_031762435.1 Hypsolebias longignatus
TGGATCCAAATGGTTTAGCAGTGTGTACAGCCACCCGTCTGTAGCCTTGTAGCATCTGGGCAAACTCAGAAGCCATAACTTCTTGGTAAATCTATTTGCTAAGATGTCAGGCAATTACTAAACTCTGTGGCACTAACTGGCATCATCTAAGCAGTGGTCACCAAAGGGGGCCAAAATCCAAGACTTATTTCAAACCAATGGCCAGTTTCAGTCAATAATTTAACTCCAGTCAGATACCTGACATCTTTTCTTGGTTGCAAGTTCCTCAACAAGAGTTTGTTTAGTCTCATTGGGCATGGTCTGTTGCGCTTTTCTAATTAAAATAAAAGATTTGGGAACAGTTCCATCTATTTTTTTCTTGACTTCAGCGACCACCACCTAAAAGGACATTCCTGTTATGTGGGAGAGCTTGTTTGTAGCTCGCCTGTCCTCGTTACTTTCTATTTGAACTACAAGGAAAGAAACTAGATCACGATAATTTGCATTTTCTAACTGGTCAGAGCATTATCTCAGTTGTTCAGTTGTGACTCGCGGTTAAACTGGGATAAGGTTGTTATTTCAGGTAGAGATGCACTTTTAATGGTTTTCATTATAACTGTAAAATATTATTGGAAAAAATGGTATTACCGGTATATGCACGATCATTCAGTTTAAAAATCGAATAATTTCTGAGTCCGTATCATCTTGTCCTAACATTTAGACAAGCTCTCAGAGACTTGATGTGTGTTTTAGTGCATCAAGTAACATTTTCAGATCATCTGGGCAAATTTCTAATTCCTTCCTGGCTTTAGAATAATTTAATTTGTAATTGTTTATATTTGATCAGAAATCAATTTCAGGTCTGTTTTTCTTAATTTTGTTTAAAGTAGTGGCTCATTTATCACGGGGGATCTGTTCCCTGAAGCCCCACGATAAGTGAAAATGTGCCAAGTAGGAGTAGTAATCCTTCCCACACACTTGCAATATTCTAAACAATGTTTCTCAACTAAACGCTCTGAAAGAGCACAGAATTTCAAGAACTCAGCTCTCTGCCATAGCTGCACTCTGCGGTCTTGGCCACGCCCACTTCTCCGCTGCAGTACGGAGATCGACAGGAGGGAGGAGGAGCTGCAGGAGGAAGTTTCTCCTGCAGCTGTGAGCCGTGCAGCAGGTGCTAACTAATTTAAAATAATTAATTTAAAATAAAAATTCCATGCCCATCGTGCGGCTCATCTGGCAATCAGCCATGTGTCATGTCCAGTCTTATTTTGAAAAACCACAATAAAGCGAGTCTGCGAGAAACGAACTGCGAAGTAACAGTGGACTAGATATTTGCACGGCATGCTTACAGTCCTAAAAGGGTTGAAATGCCCTTTATTTTATTTCCATTTTAGTTAAAGATGAGTAGAATACTTTTTATGATAACAGTAAGTTGTAAATTTATGTTTTGTGATGTAAGTTTTGCTTTACTTCACTCTTCTGATTTGGCAGTTGCAACAGACAATGGTCTTGATCACTGCGTCTACAAAATAGCGGTGGGCTTCAGCACCGAGATCTTTGGAACCTTCAGACAGACCATCGTTTTTGACTTCGGCTCCGAGCCTGTGCTGATGCAGCGGATCATGGTAGACGCTGCTTCCATTGAAGGTACAGTTAAAGCAATGCAAACATCTAGAGATGTGATAACAAGTGCATATAGAAAAATCTAACCGATTTGATAATTTAAGAGATGGTACAGTGATGCTTTTCCACATTGTCCTGCTTTGTGTTTTCCAGACCTGGAACACTTAATGGCAGCCAGGCAGCAGCTCTTGATGACAGCAAAGCGCTGGGACTCTTCGTGTAAGACCATCGTAGAGTTCAGTCACAACGAGACGATGGCTGATCTGGAGCGTAGCCTCCTTTCCCGCTATCAGATCCCTCTGTCAGCAGATCAGCTCTTCACGCAGTCAGTCCTGGACAAAACTCTGACCAAAGAAAACTACCAGGCACGACTGCACGACCTGCTCTACATAGAAGAGATCGCTCAGTATAAGGAAGTCAGCAAGTGAGTACATTTCTTCTCACCAGAGATTTGGGAGTTCTAAATCCATCCAGTAATTTTCTGTTCTACAAATTAGAGATCAAAACTGATCATTTAATATGTAAAAAACACAACAAACACAGGTTGACTATCATTTGCCTTTTTTGTTGGTTATTGTTTTAATATATAATAAATTATTTTACCTTTTGTATTTATTCTATTCAGACTTGGTTACCTTGATAAATTTGCGGTTTGTGTGGGAACATTTAAGCTTCTTTTTGTCTGAAACCACAACGTTGTACTCTAAAGCAATTTCCATCCTATTCCAGCTAATTGTGCACAATCATGACCATAGTTTGATAGATTTTGTGAATAGTACTAGCTGACCAGCAATGTAAAGACATCCTTGATGCTTAATCTTGTTTAGAATGAAATCAGTGGGAATACAGTAATGTCTGATTTTGGCTGTATGTATGTAGGTATTGTGTAATAACATCAACTGACCACAAGGTGTCAGTCTTTACCCCAAAAGGTTTGCATCAAGAAAGCTGGTGGTGGTTGTCACAGCTTTGTTTTTTTAATATCCATACATCCATTATCTTTACCTGCTTCTTCCTTTTTGGGTCACTGCTGCCCATATCCAGTAGTCACTGTGTGAGAGGCGGGGGACACCCTGGACAGGTCTCCACTCTCCAGTCCATCACAGAGACACATCGAGACAAATGAGACAGCAATTCAGTCTCTCACTCACATCTAGGGACAATTTAGAGTTACCAATCAGTCTAACATGCATGTTTGTGGTCCGTGGGAGAAAACAGGAGTACGTTGAGAAATCCCACGCATGCACGGAGAGAACATGCAAACTCCACCCAGAAAGACCCCACAGCCAGGATTTGAACCTGGGCAACCTGCTTGCTGAGAGACAGCAGCTCTACCAACTGCACCACCGTGCTGCCTGTATTTTAATGTCCAGTGTGATTGATTTGACATGAGGATTTAACATGAAGGAACAGTTTTTCTTTTAAAACAGTGTTTTGTTGTTAAGTTCCCCACCTCCTCTTTCACTAGACGCTTCTTATAAGTTTGTTCCCAGTGACTGCTCTTATCATTATATCTTTAATTACTGTAGTTGCTCCTTCTGTGCTTAATTGTCTCTTACATTACTCATGTCAAACTTAGGACCTGAAATTGAATTTCTTTTATCCATTATTTCCATCGTTTATATGAACGAGCTCCACTTGATGATGCTCTTCATGGCTGATTTAGTGTAAGGAGCTTTTCTGTAAAATTAAAATGTACCACTCAAATTTGGAAGGAGCCAGCAGTCATTAAGAGCTTTTAAAGTCTTCATGTTCTTACAATAACGTAAAACACTATTTCAGTGTCTAATAGTCTAATGTTTCAGCTTATATTCATCCTGTTTTTTAAATGTATATGGCTTCTCTGGTTATAGTGGAGAGCTCCAGATACGTCAGCAGATTCTCTACAGTGAGCATGGAGAGAGTTATGTAAAGCCAAGAGACTTTGGTGGTTTGCTTCTTGTGAAGTTTCTCCACAAGACTCTTCACAGAGAGCTGATGCAAAACAATTTAAAGAAAACCTAATGCCTGTTTTGGTTGTGTAACACAAATTGTTTCCAAATAAAAACAGAATCTATTACTTCCTTTGGCAATGTCAATCATCCATCAAAGTTTCCGAAGAGTATTTCCTTCTGTTTCATCATTTAGATACTGCAGAGACCAGAGACGACCCCTTCAACCATTTTGAACTAAATGTATCTTTTTATTTTTTTCTTCTTAAAACTTCCTCTATTTTCCACTACAAATGTCAAAGTTTTATTTATTTATTTATTTTTTCCCCTTAAGGTTTCTTTTTGTTTGTTTGATAGTTTTTGCTGATTGTGTTTTAGTATGTCTTATACTTGAGTTGTGTATTTCATCTGTCGCGTCTGTGTTTTTGCATCAGGTTTAACATAAAGGTGAACATGCAGCTGGTCACTAGCTTCATGCTAACTGGCATTTCTGTGGGAGCCAAGTATGCTCAGAATGGACAACTTTTTGCACGACTCAAACTCACTGAATCACTTTCTGAGGTAACCAGACTGACTGCAGTAGCAACTACATATTTAGGTGTATTGCCAGATGGATATTTGCCTTAATTCTTTTAAGATAGCTTTTCTAAACAATGTTTTCTTTTCTGCCAGGACACACTTGCTGGGCGACTAGTAATGACCAAGGTGAACTCGGTGTTACTGCTGCCTTTAGGCCGAGAGGGGGTCATCAGCCAGCCTCCCTCAGGAGTCAAAGAGCGTGTTTATGAGGCTGTGATTGAGGAGAAAACCAAGGAGTACATCTTTCTAAGGATATGTAAGGATTGCTGTGAGGAGCTGGGTCTGCAGCCTGACAGAGAAATACAGGTACAGGTTCCACAAAGCTCAACCGGGATGGCCCTAGCTATTCATTAGCAGCTGCTGTAAGATTTAAAAAAAAAAAAGGTGGAAAAGGCTGCACCATCTTCTGTTTTTCTTGTTTTTGCTCAACCTTTGGATTTTTTGTCGACTGTAATTTCATAACCAAAATTTAAGTTATAGGTTTACATCCTAACAGCATGGTTTGGTAGAGCTGAATCATTTTAATGAGTTTTCACCATCACCAGCAGCAGCTTGGTATTTATTCTGCAGTCTGAGCAGCAGCATAGGAAATGAGACACTATGTTGTAAAACAACTCTATATATTTTATATTCTTTCTCATAAATGGGCTATTAATGTGTGCGTACATTCTGCTTTCAATCTCTTTAGATTTTTATTTCAAGAAGGCTTGAAGTTTTTTATTCTTAGGCACACATATGCATTTTATGTGTTTTTTTTCTACCTGTATGTTTTTGTCTTTCTGCCTTGTCTTTTTTTTTGTGTTTAGATTTTTTTTTTTTTTTTCCTTTTTGTTTTTCTCCCAACGGGACAGTATCACATACTACACAGTAACTCTGAAAGAGTAAATAGAATGTGGATGGCTTTAATGGCTGGTTATATTATTTTTGCAAATGATTATTTTCAGATTGCCCACTTGTGCCAATATATCCTGATGTGTAGATTTGAGGGTCAATAAAAAAACATAAACTTTAAACAAGTTATATTTTAGGTACCAGTTCAAAAATAGTGTATATTTAACATCCCATGCTACTGACAAGATTTTTATATTATTGAATTTTAACATAATCTAATTAGTTGTTTGTTTTATTCATATTTAGAATCTCTGTTGGAGTGAGATGTTTTGAATTATATGTATTACAGCATTTTAAATAGATTTTGATTCTCAACAAATCATCCAAAAAAAATAATTTGACTTGGAAACCAAAAGCTATGTAGTATTTTGTGCTGTGTTGATCTGCTGGGTGTTGGATTGTATTGATGTAACATGGCATCTCTGACTTGAAGTTAAAAAGGCTTTTGCGTTGCTCCTTTGTGTCTCTTTATCAGGTGGAGCTACAGTTTCAGCTCAACAGACTGCCACTGTGTGAGATGCACTATGCTCTGGACCGCATCAAAGATAACACCATCCTTTTTCCTGATGTTAGTCAGGTCCCCACCATCCCTTGGAGCCCAAACAGGTAGATTTTCTGCCACACTCGTACATGCACATAAGCGCATATACCGGTACCAGTTTTTGAGCCATTTTGGCAACAATCCATCTTGAAATATCCTTGTCACTGAAAGCTTAAAAAAGTGGTAAATGAGTCTGTAAAGACCATGAATCCATCATAAAGACGGACTTTGACTTTGCATGTAGATCACTTTAAAACTTAACCTGATAGTTTTCATTTAAATTGTGTTAAAATGTACAAGGATTGACTTGAGTTATTTGTGAAACTGGACCTGCAATGCGAACGCTGCTTGTTTGAGCAATGTGATGTTGATGCTGAAGGATTATACTTCTAGCTGTAAACTAAAGTATTTCCTGATGTGAATTTTCTCATTTAAAACCAGGTTGTTTGTAGGTGACACAGCAAAGTTGTGCTTTAAAAAAATTCATACTTGAAAACAAAAAAACTTGAGTACCAGTGCCGAAAAAAAAAAAATCCAAATATTTAATTCAAGTTGTATAAATTCAAAATGAGTTTTACATAAAAACAAAAAAAACAATCAAAATATACTTTTCAGTCAATCAATAAATCAATTTATTCACTCGATTCAACAAATTCATCATCTATTTACAAACACATCTTACAACATACCGTAGCTTCGCTGTATACATTGCATCTATTATGCATCACCGCTGACAACCCGGAAATGTGGGCCAAACCCAGAAATGTGGGCCGTGTTGTGCATAAAATCGATTGGCTGCCAAATGGTGGCCATTGGGGTGTGCACGGTGGACATTAACAAGAATTTAACAAGGTTAACACTTAAAAACAATTAGTTGTTTGCTTGACTTTATAGTACGGGTGTGTCTCAGTTTAACTTTTACTTAATAAACGCACTTCAGTGGTCTAGTTAGCTGTATTTTGCTGGGGCAGCGCAGCGAAATGAAGCTGATTTGACAGTTGCTCAAGGCAGACGACAGGGGCAGTGTATGGCAAGCTGATTGTGTCATTAATAGTCACTTTTAACTATTACATGATACAACAGCATTCCATACTACTCGAATGCCATTTAGCAGTTGGTAGTGTTCAATATTTTCAGTCATAATGAATGAAAATGGTCCAATCTCAGCCAAAAATTGTTTTATAAATACTGTATGTTGAAAAATCCATAAATACGTCGCTTCGGCATGGAAATCATGCAAAAAAAAAAACAAAAAAAAAAAACTTATAGGGCAAAAAAATACAGTAATGCCTGGAGTGTTGATAATTCAAAAACTTTTTTTTTTTTTTACTTTTTTTAGAAGTCCAATATTTTTGCATAGTTTTTGTTTTATGTGTTTTACAGAAGATTTCCAGTTAAGTTTATGAGCCAAAACAACTCCTAAAAATTTTACTTCATATACTCGTTCAACTTGATTATCATCTGTGGACATTATAATAGAATCATCTTTTTTCTGTTAACAAAAATAGTACTTTTTTTTTTCTTCCAGTTAATTTGTTGTATTTAAACCACTCATTAAGTTTAGACATCTCACAAGCCATACATTCTATAATATTTAAGTCTTTCCCAGAACAAAATAAATCTGTGAACAGGATGATTTGTAACTTTTTAGACACTTCACACATTTCATTGAAATACAAAATAAAAAGGTTTGGTCCTCGCACTGAACCTTGGGGGACTCCTCATTTTATATTTTGAAGATCTGATTTTTCATTTCCTAGCTGCACAAATTGTTTCCATCTGGTTTTGACACTACAGTATTTTTAAACTAAAAAAGTTCTCCCACAGTAAATTGCTTTTTTTTCTGGCTCATGGTATCTTCTTAAAAATGACCTGAAATAGTGAAAACATTTAAACAGAAAAGATAACAACAAAATGATCAGATGAAGCCAAAAATGACAGACGTATGTATATATGTTAAAGAAAAGTAATAACCATCTTTCTTATTTGAAAGAGTTGCACTAACTGGAAGAGACAGATATATTGTTGAAGAAAGTAAATGTAGGTAATCCTAAAATTTTTACCTGCTCAAACTGTTAGTTTGACAAATCTCCTTACTGTTGGAACTTCACTTCGTTTTCAGAGCTGAGTAAATATCCCACACCTTGCTGACTTTCTGACCATTTGGAAATGCCTTCAGCTCCTTTCAGCTTTACATACAGTATCTGTCTTTGTAGTTGAACAGGTGAGGAAAGAGAGGCAGTAATCTTTATTGACAAGAGCCAAAGTCTGATATAATCCTCTGTGGTGTTTTGGCTTCAGCTGTATTTGAGCTCCAGAAAAGGATTCATGTCTGTGTTTGTTGTCCCCCGTCGCAGAGCGAAAAGGGGGAATTGAAAATATCCTCCCTCCTTCTGTTTGTGCATGTTGTGAGCATGATAACAAGAGACTAAGTCAGGTACCGACTTTCATTTTGGTGTGCTGCATCTAGGCATAAAAAGGTCCTTTATACAATTGGGTTGCCAGGTCAAAATCCAAGACAGATGCCACCATAAATTTATGTCCATGTTGTGAGCATAACTTGAAAAATATGTGAGGCACCAGCTTTCATTCTGATGTTGTTACAGGTGTAAGAAATCAAATGAAAATGCTTCTAGACGTAAGAAAGGTTCCTTTTGTAAATTGGGTTGCCACGTCAAAATTCAAGATGTCTGCTGCCATTTATTCATACGTTTACCTTGTGAGCGGGATGCTTAAAAAATAAGCAACATGCCGAGTTTAAGTTTAGTGTGTGGCTGCATCTAGACATTAAAAAAGGTCCCTATCAAAAATTGGGTTGCCACATCAAAATCCAAGATGGCCACTGCCAAATGTATATGTAAACTGACCACTCCTATCATTTAAGGAAACTATGCTTTCTAGTTTTTAATATTGTTTAAATTATTGTTTCCTTAAAGGATTTGGGTGGGCCTTGGGGTGGCCAAAGATTAGCCTATGGTGGCCATGGCTGCCACTGGCTTATAATTAGCTAATAATTTTAATAACAGGCTTCATCTTTTACATCTTAGCTATCTACAAAACACTTAAAATGCTATTTTAATGCAATATTAAAGCATCAAATTATTTTGGGGTTTGAATTTTTCAGCAAGTTTTTTTTAAGAGGAAATCACAGTGCCAAATCAAAAATATGAAATATGACATGAAACTAATGAATGAATAAACAATCAGTCAAGTACTTTAAATGTATTTTCTCCTTGTAGCTAGAAGGACGTTCAGGGTAAGCCGTGCACTTTGCAGACACCTTGTTAGAGCAGCCAGTTTCTAAATGTGTAAGGATTTATAAGATTTTACTCTCCTGCCCTGCCATGGTCAACAGACTTGTTAGATTGGTGGATAAACCCAAATATACAATGGTCTCTGTGAATTAATCACCATTATTATAACTATGGTAAATGGACTGTACTTATATAGCACCTTTCTATCTAATCAAGATGCCCAAAGTGCTTTACAACCCAATATGTGCCCTCATTTACCCATCCACACACATTCATACAACACTCTACTAGATCTTTACAAAGACTAATCAGTGCTTTAGATCACATTCATACACATTGTGTGCAATGAAGAGTTCAGTGTCTTGCCCAGGGACATTTCAACATGTGGCTGCTGGTGAAGCAAACCCTCAACTCTCCCATTGGAGGATGACAGCTCTAACCACTCAGCCACATCTGCCCCAATGTTGCTTCTTTTTTTAATTTTTTGAAAACAATACAAAAATGTTTATTTTTTCTGCCAATAATTAGTCAGATTTGTTTTGTCAAGAATATTGGTATAAGCCAAACAACAAAAAAAGTTATGTTGGCGTAAAAAAGGGTTGAGCCTGTTTTCTTTCAAACTTCACATGATTTATACAGCCACACAAATGAAAACACACACTTGGAGAAATGCCCCCCAACCTTGTCTCAGTTGGAGTTCAATCAATTGGTGTTGGTGGACTCACAGCTTCAGAGGATGCAGACTTCATAATGAGGACAGTGATGCTTAGAGACAGATGATATGTGCATTGACTCACTGATGCACAAATGCGTGCAAATGATCACATTTTGTACATGCGTCTTCCCCTGTGCATGTACTAATGTACTGTTTCAGTTTGTAGCATTTATGCACCTCTGTTTATTGCAATGTTTGTGAAACATCAATTTTATTGATACTGGGGCAGATGTGGCTGAGTGGTTAGAACAGTCATCCTCCAATGCAAGAGTTGGGGGTTCAATTCCACCAGCAGTCACATGCCGAAGTGTCCCTGTGCAAGACACTGAACCCCTCACTGCCTTCGAAGTGTGTCCCATTGGTGCATGAATGTGATAAAGCTCTGATTATTCTTTGTAGAGATCTAGTACAATGCTGTATGAATGGGTATGAGGGCACAGATTGTAGTGCACATCACTTTGAGTATCTTGATAAGATAGAAAGGTGCTATAAAAGTACAGTCCATTTACCATTGTCGATTTATTGTAAAACACATAAGCAGCATTACCTGGCGCATATTCAAATGTTAATGCATAAATAGTGATATTCACATTGTCCTGACTTGAGCTGACCAGCCCAACAGGCATATCATGTTCAACTAATTAACTCTGTACATGTCAGACCTGTAAACTGGACATCATTAACTTCACGCAGACTCTTCCACTGGTACATTTTCATCTTTAAATCACTTCTTGGTCTGCTGCC
>JARVGV010000474.1:16384391-16408938 GCA_031762435.1 Hypsolebias longignatus
GTACTTGTATTTGTTTCTACTATGCTACTTGTACATTGTCAAGCTGCAACCACTTGTGCATCCATTTGCTTTCTATGAATTAATTACCTCAATCTCAAATGAAGCAGATAGAATTATGCATGTTTAAATGAAAACTAGTCTAGTTAGTGCTTAAACTTTAATTTTGGAACACGTGCAAAATGTTTCTCTGTTTTGTTGACAGCCACTGAAGTTAATTTGAGTTAGTTATAACTACACTTGTGCCTTTGAAAACACCAAAGACAGATTTCTGGGTTTAACCGTTTGGGACTGAGCCATCCTCTTGTTAGGCGTAGACATTTAATCAGATTTTACAAGATTAATAAAACTTCATAAACAAAAACTCCTTTTTTATTTTTTTCTTTTTCGCAGGCAAACAGTTCCGGGTGTTGTTTCTCAGCACAGTGCGTACACGCCACACCTGCAAGCACAAGCAGACAGCTATCAAGAGGAAAGAGCAGCTAGTTGAGGACTCGACTGAGGACCTCGACTATGGTTTTCTGTCCAACTACAAGCTGCTCAACACAGCCATCACAAGAGCTCAGTCACTGGTTGCAGTTGTAGGAGACCCTATAGCACTGTGCTCTGTTGGACGCTGCAGGTATTTACTTTTTTTTTTTTTTTTTGTAAACTTACTAGAATTTTTGCAACATAAATTTATTTTATTTAGGTTTAAATAAAATTATTTTTGTTGTTTTTTCCTTTTATACATTAATTTTTGTGACATATTTTCCCAAAGTTGGAAAATAAAAAATAAAAAATCAAAGCAGACATAAAAGGCCAGATGGGAGGTGCATCAATTTACCAGGTGTCTGAACAATAATACAAGATTCATAAAGTCTGAAAATATTACTATATTCAAGTCAAAGTTTAAACTAATTTGTTAATGATCAGTACAATTGTATTTTTCCTTCCTTATTATACTGAGATATTAAGGCTGGGCAATATGAACCAAAAATTAATATCTCAATATTTTTAAGATGAATCACGATATACGATATATATCTCAATATATATCAATATATTTTTCTTTCCATAAAGTAATAACAAAAATATATTTCTGAGTCAAAGCTTTGTCCCACTTGTCACACAAGCACATTTATTAACAAACAGCTGTAACTGTACAAAGTAAAAGTCAAAAGATAAACTATTTACCGGTACATATATTAAATATTAATCCTCTTCAGTTGCACCACCTTCACGACTTTAGTAAGCATGTATGAACTGCAGCAGCAGCTTCAACTGTTAACTCCAGCCTCCTTCCCTGAAACAAACCACGGTACAAAACTCATTTAGCCGTGCTGTGCCTTATGAGAGGAACAGTGAGAGGTAGCGCAATATTAATAAAGCAGCGGCTTATATCACTAAAGACACTGTCCCAGTCTTATTAAATTATATGATTAATATCATAGCTATCATTTAAATATCATAGATATGATAAACTAATTTTTTGTCCCATCTTATATCACATATGAAATTATCTCAATATTTAAAATATTGAGATATCTCCCAGCCCTATGAGAAATCATAGAATGCCATATAGCTATGTGTATGTTGCAATCGATCTAACTCTCATTTATGTATGAATCAATTTGACCCACCTCCACAAGTATCTTTATAATGACTGGATTTTGTCAATACTAGTCAACACTTCAAGGATTTCACTGTTGGTCTGATTGTAAATGTCAGCCTGCTGATCACAGACCAGTGTTATTGTTTGACTGGACATTGGTGCACTGTTTATCCAAGTGTCTTGACATGAAAGGTCTAGTTCAGCAGCAAAGCTCAATTTAGTGTTAAAACCGAGTCAGTGAAAAGTAGGTAAGGGAAGTTTGTGTGCACGTAAAGGTTAATTGGAAGATTTCGTTCTTCTAGTTCTGTGCTGTACATCAGTTTAACAAGACGAACAAGTTCTGAAAAAAAACATGAAAGAACGAAGCTTTTTTTAATAGTACAAAAAAAAAAACGTCTTTTTTGTGGGGTGGGGGGATGGTGTTTAATTTTTTGGAACACTTAAAGGTTTTTGTAGTTTGAATTTTTGTTTTAATTTGGCTCCCATAGTAGACACAAGAAAACATTTTCTCTTATGTTTCCTGCTTTTGTCCATTTTCAGAAAGTTCTGGGAGCACTTTATTTCTATTTGTCATGAGAACTCAAGCCTACATGGCATCACCTTTGAGCAGATCAAGGCTCAGCTGGAGGCCCTGGAGCTCAAGAAGACGTACGTTCTCAACCCGTTGGCGCCAGAGTTCATCCCCCGTGCACTCAGACCTCTGCAAGGACATCAGTCTTCTTCACAGGTCCTCCATCCTCATCATCACCCTCATCCACAACATATGCAGCCTGCCTCTAACAAGCAGGGTTCACAGCAGCAGTCTCCTCCTAAGGTAAGTTATGAATTAGGAACAGTGGCATTGTGGCAAGAATTTATTTTTTATTTTAATTACATTTCTAAAGGAACAGAACAAAAACATACTACCTTAATATTGTAAAGTAAAAACAATAAATATCAAACCTAATATAATGGTAAAATTGCAGATTAAAGCATCAGTTTGACATAATTAGAGTAGCTGGTTGGCATGGCAACTCAACCTTTATTTTATTTATTTTCACGTGGAGATTTTTCAAAGCTCAGTGGTTGGAAACATAATTCTCAGAGCAGGCCAAAGAAAGACTTAAGATGTTCAACCTCAGACAGAGCACAGTGCAGAATCTGAGACATCCAGCTGCGTAATGGGACAAGTTTGTCTAAAACAAAAACAGGATCTATTAGTTTGTTTTTTTTAAAAGTCCAAAATGTCAGATGATTTTATATGTCAAGATAACGCCTCAGTGGTTTGCTGAAATGGTAAACAAATTATCATAACATCCTTGAGAAGGTGGAAATAAAAAACAAAGCTATTAAACAGACTCACTTTAATTTTCACTACAGGAAATGGTTTTATGATTACCAGTTTCTGCCCCATAAAACATTAAAAAAAAAGAAAATTTGCATTGTTCATGTAGTTGAAGGGCCTTTTATTAAATTATTTAGCTCCATTTAAATTGTCTTTGTGTGTCTGTCTATCCTGCCTGCCTTGAGGTAAAGGTTAACCAAATCAGCAGAGCTGCCAACCTGCTGCCATCACCCACTGGGCTTAATGAGCCCAAGCTCCGCCAGCCAGCTGTAGAGATAAACATGCACTTCCGCTCTGTTCTCTCCTCACTTACACCATGCAGCACACAGACATGAAGGTACCAGGAGGAAAACTGTGAAGTTTATGGTTTGAATCAGCACATGGTGCAGTTATTCATGTATATCAAATTTAATGTTATTCCCTAAATTATAAACAATCTTGCACCATCTCTTTGTGAATTCCTCACTGTGGCATTTTTGATGAATAAATTTAATAATGCCATCTCATGAGTGTTGTGCATTTAAAATTAAAGATTTCACCTGTTCAAATTATATGACGTAAAGCAGAACTTAGGATAGGTAACTAGTGAACATATCTTAGTTTTCCTTTTATAGTTAAAAAGATAATAATAGTGCTCTCTGATCTGACTGGAAGAGGATCATGGCCACCGAGAATTCTGGCTTTTTTCGTAGATTTCTAAGATAAGTCAGAAATGAGGGGAAAATTTTTTGCACTGTGTCACTTTTCATCTTCCATTTATCTGACAATTCATTGTTTTTATAATTGTTTTCTTATTAGTTGTAGGAATAATCAGAAGTTAACTAATGTTTTTTTACACTTTAAGTAGTTTGAACTCTGAGGAATTATTAAGTAGTTTAACTTCTCGTTTTAAAACTTGTTCTAGTAACTACAGAACATTTACTTACATTTTATAATCTGTTCTTTAAATGAATCATTTACTAGTTTCACTGTAGTCTTTATTGTTATTATTATTGTTATTAATACTACTAATAATACTATTATTATTAGTTGCAGTAGAAGTAGCAGTAGTGGTGGTGGGTGGCGGTGGTGGTGGTGGTGGTGGTGGTGGTAGTGATAGTAGTAGTGGCGATAGTAGTATTGGAAGTGGTGGTAGTGGTAGTGATGGTGGTAGTAGTACTAGTAGTGGTGGTAGCTGCTGCTGCTACAGTTGCTGTTGTCGTTCTTCTTGTTGTATTATTGTAGATGACAGACCGTCTATATCAGTGAAAATTATGGATGGCTTTACTTTGCATAGAAATTAAACAACATGCATGATATGGTAACTGATTTCAGATTTTCTGTGGTGTCTGAAAAAGCCAGTCTTAATCATATTAATCTCAAATTTATGCCCTAAAAGTCTTAAATGCATTCAGATGTTCTATTTCTAGAATTTAAAATGCATTAAGTTTTATCTTTAACCTGTTTAATTATTTTATTTCTTCTTCCATCTTGTGCTGTAATTCTGTCAGAAGATTTTAGATGTGATTATTGCAACTCCCGTCATGTAGCAGCCCTTTCAGAAGTAGTTTCAAAAGTATTTTTGTTACAGGGGAAGCATGCAAACCACACTGAGCACCTCCCACCTGAAGGATATGGTAAGTGTAACCTAAAGCCCATCTTTACTGTTGATTGTTAAAATATCTGAAGATACTGTTTATTCTTTTGTTTCCTCTTGCCAATAAATTCCAGAGTTTTTCATCTTGCTTTACTCTCTGAACAAGAGTAGAACCAAAGAAAAATTCAATGTGCTTATATAGTAATACATTGAGCTGTTATATTTGGCTAAGTATTGTAGGTAAAGGAAATAAACAACTACGGTATATACATGCAATGTGATGATCTTCCTCTAAATGAGCTCAGCGTGGGCTCTTTGATGCAGACAGATGGATGCATCAAGGCCTGAGGCTGTTGATGCCACCGGAGCAAAGCAGCTAACAGAATATTCGAGGAAAAGACAATAAGTTTGCATCAGCAGCTGACAACTGTATATTGTAAGAAAGCATATTATGTGTAGCATATTGTATATTATAGTGGACAAGAGACTTGAGAGAAAGCACACATTCAAGCATACTTGTTCCAAAGCATCAAGAAGTACTGCAGATACTTGTGCACATTTTTATGTTAATGTAGGTTTTACTTTTTTATTTCTCTTTTCTTTGCTTAAAATAATTGCCTGTATATTAACATGCTCATAGTAAACCAACAACAAACAAAGCTACATTAATCTGTTCATTTAACTAGAGACGTGCATTTGAAGCAGAACAACTCTGCAGTTGTTGCTAATTACCAGTATGTAATTTTCTTTGCATCATCAACGTTCTAATTAATTATAATGCCCTGTCCCTTTGTCTTGCAGTTCAGTCTAACCCTGCTGTGTTGATGGGAAACCCTATTCAGAGATTCACACCACCTTTGGGTGGGACATCAGCTGGGATGGGGAAGTCACCCAGCCCTGTGCAGAGGATCGATCCTCATACAGGCACAAGTATTCTCTATGTTCCAGCTGTTTATGGGGGAAACATGGTCATGTCCATGCCACTGCCAGTAAGTTTCCTGCTTCACTTATTACATTACAAGATGAGCCTGTATAAAATAATAGTGGCTCTTCCTCTGTGTGTTGTATAACAGCGAAATGTTGGTAATTTGTCTTTGTTCTAAGTTGCCCTGGCCAAGTTACCAGAACCGCTTTGCGGTGGATCCTCGCATCATGAGCCACCAAGCAGCTGTAGCCTACAACTTAAACCTGTTACAGCCACAGAACCGAGGCTCCCCTGTTTCCTACAGTGGGGTGGGACACCCCTCTCCTCTAGGAATGGGCCAGCCCAGCCCAGAGAAGGAACTACAGGCTGACCCCATCAGAAATGGTGTGTCTTTAGTTGTAGTACAATATCAAGTTATCTGCTACACTAACAAATGACTGTAGTGAGTCGCCTAGTTTGAAGATGCGTTTTACTGATTTTTTTTTATTTTTAGGTAAAGTAGAAGGATGTCCAAAGTCTGAACAAACCCGTTTACAAACTCCAGAAAGAAAAAACACAGACTTAAGAGAAAAACAGGCAAGTTTTTACATGCACGTTCACCTTTAGTTGCTTTATTTTTATTGTCTAAAAGCTCTAATTGATTATTATGGCCAAAGTATAATACATGTGAAATTTAATGTGGTGTATTTATTGTGCAGGGGGATTTAGACACAGGCCAAATTCGAAGCTTAGATCCACAGACAGAAGGACTAGTTGGATTTCCCAACACTCTACTTCATCGAAAAGACCCTCCAGCTCCCCAAAGACCCCTCAACTACCACCTGGCTCCACCCAGTACTGCTTTTCCTTCACATCCTACCGGTGGAAGAAGCTTCCCTCAACAGTATCCAGTATCTAGACTTCCCTATCGGGTCAACCAGCCTCAACACCCAGGAATGGCCCAACAGAGTCAGCAGCAACAGCTCAGCCCTGCCTTCACTGGTGGGAACCATGCTTCCTTCTTCAGTGGCTCCATACCACCTCACAGACCTGTCCAATCACCCACTGTGGATGGGACAGAGTCTGGTGGGGTGGATGAGATGAACAGCTCGATTAGGACTCAAATGGGTCATGCAGGGGGCCACCACTCGGGCCTGCCACAGCAGCCTCACAGAGTCAACAACTTTGGGGAAGATGGACCAGATGGAGACAGTTTGGGTGAGTTTAAAACTCATTGTTGTATTATCTTTGTTTTAGAGATGCACTGATTCTGTTTTGTCTGGGCTGAACCCAGTACCTGATTTCTTGAATAGCTCTGACCGCCGATTAATTTTTTTCTATACCAATGTTCTTTAGGAAACTTGACAAATACAAATTTGTATGCATTTTTTTATTTTTCATAATTATAATTCCACAATCAACTGTTAACAAATATAAAACATAAACAACTTTTATCAACTTAAATTTGTTGAACTGCAATAGGTTAAAGGCCTCATCTCTCTTCAAATAAATAAAAAATGCCACTGAGATGAAATAAAATAAATTAAAGAAAGGGTCCATGTGTCAGCACAGATGTAGTGGTTTTGAATGCAGTAGAAAATGAACAAAATAAAAGAGCATCCTCTTTTGTGCACCAAAGCACGTCTTAAAAAAATAGTTTGAATTTTTCCAGTGGCGCTTTTTGACATTATTAGCAATCACTATTGTAGAAGTCCATTTTTTTTTTCTGTCCATGTTTTATTCTCTCTAGATAATTTATATTGTATCACTTTGAGATTGTAAAACGTAAAGTGCTATCATTGGCTAATCATTCTTTTTTATTTTCAGAACTCCAGAATCCCTTGGCTCTAGAAGCCCTGAGCCATCAGCAGCAAGCAGCCAGACTAGGTCAGTGGGGAGAAGCAGCACGCCCTTTCCTCCAGGGCAATGTTGCCTTTCCTGTGCCCCAGCAGCTCGCCCACCTCGCACAATCTGGCATGGCTCGATTTCCCCATCAACTGCTTCGAGCAGCTACCTGGGGGCACAGTGCCAATATGGATGATGAATCTGTTCCTTCTGCCTCTGCTGGCCCAAATTTCAACAGGTTAGATTTGATTTTTAGTCTGGTACTAATCAAGGAGTTGCAATGATTTCATTATCAAACTTTGAAACTACAATGTCACTTTGAAGGTTTTTGGTCAACACTGATCAGAACATAAGATTAAAATCAGATTTACATTATGACTTGTTTTCTTTAGTTATAGACACCCTTGTATTTTTGTGTTGAATGTTTTTTTATTCATTAAATGTGCTTTAAAATATGACTCCATCTTGAATTGGATGTAATTTTGTTTGTTTGTTTGTTTTTACTTCCAAGGTACCCAGGCCTCTTGAGAGAGATACCCCCACAGGATCATCAGGAACCTAGGGATACAGCAGAGATGCAACCCCCACCTCAGTCCCGTCTCCTCCAGTACCGACAGTCCCAGACCCGTGCCTCAGATGACCCCTCATCCTCCTTACCTGCCATTTCCAATCACACTGGCCCTTTTCCTTCAGGACTTTACTCCCATGACACAGTTCGCAGTCTCATTAATGACAACTTTCTCAGCAATCAAGCTTTGCAGCAGCAACACCCGGGTAACGCCGTATACAACACAGGAAGTTACCCAAATCAGCCACCAGCTCACTCTGGCAGCCCCCCATCCTCCCAGGTCAAATACCTTTTGCAAGAAGCCCAATGGTCCCAAAGTGGAGGTTCATCTACATCTCAACAGAATCACCTGTTGGGGAACCAGGGTCATGGCCTTCTTTATGGACTACCCATCATGGCTCACCCAAGCAGGCAGGAGCAAGTGCTGATGCAACTTCACCAGCAGCAGCAGCAACAACAACAACAGCAGCAGCAGCAACAACAACAACAACAACAGCATCAGCAGCAGCAACAACAACAGCAGCAGCAGCATCATCAAAATCAAGGTCCAGACTCTGAGTCCTACCACCCACTGTCCCCCAGAACATCAGCAGCCACAGCCCTTCACAATGTAGATGAGGTAAGGACTAATTTGTTTAGCTTATAGTGTAATTTATTAAAAATAGAATTCTAAATTCACACATTTTCTGTTTCTTCTAAGCTATCGTTATTTATTTATTTATTTTTTAATGTCATCTATGAAGGAATTGGAAAGTAACTACATATATAAAACCCGTTGCTTTTTAAGCCGCGGGCATCCACCGTTCATTATCAGAATCAGTACCTAGCTCTTGGCATTATGTGCATCTCTTGTTGTAGTACAAGAATCAGCCACCGGATGGCGTTTCACAGACTGATTTGGTGATGGTCATAAATCTTCATGATGCTTCCCTGTCTGACTCATGGTTAAAACCATTCAACCTACAGAGTGAACACAATAACCATTTAAGCATAATCACTGGACAGAACAGTGCCAAACACCTATGCACCGGTAATCAAAATTATTTAAAAATTATATACCGGTAAGTTTTACCTACAAGTTTTGTCAAGGTCATGTGACCGGCAGTCACATAGTACCGGTAAAATATGGTGAATATTCATTAAATTAGTACCATTGATTTTTATTGTTAAACACTTGTAACAGCTTCTGTTTTAAATGTATTTCTAAATAAATTTAACATAATTTCTGCTCAGGGGAACCCACAAGGAGGAGGAAGGGGAGAGCCCCTCCCATTCGTTATCTCCGCTCTGTGCTCGGATGTGAACTTAAATGAGATACCAGTATTTAAACACATTTACTGTACACAGAACAAATTTAAAAACTTTTATGAAAATATATGGCAGACTTGACTGCTTTGAAGTAAAATTGACATGAGCCTCTTGGAGGCTCAGAAAAACATTAGATTCTGGTCACATAATGACTGAGTGGGTGGAGTTATGGGTAGGAAATTTTAAACCCTGAGCAAGAGGTTTTGTACACGTGGTTACCTGAGGCGTTATTCCTTTTTAGCATGGTATATTTTTACATTACATAATAAATATTGGTACCAACCTCTACTTAAGTCATTAATCCTGCTTTAAATAGTTTTTAACTTTGTTTTCAAGACAAAATATTTAAATACCATTCATTTGCTTGACTGACTTCTAGCCCAGTGTCATTTCTGTCGAAGCCAAGTATACCGGTAAGTAACTTGTTTTATTTTGTACCACCTCATCTTGCTGCTTCTGTTTGCTCAGTATGAACCAAGAGGTCCAGGTCGGCCACTTTATCAACGCCGGATTTCCTCCAGCTACCCTGATGAACCATCTCCTGCCAACGCCCACAATGCCCATCCATGTCCAGCAGACCCCCAGGATCATCAACAAATGCAGCATCATCCCCCCTACAGTTATCCCTCACATGACCACCTTTGGCCCAGTAACGGAGGAGGTCCCGGTCCATTTCAGAACATTCCATGCAACGGATCCAGCACACTGGCTCAACATCGGGACCTTATGGGTAGGTATTGGTTTTAATTTTTTGATAGATGCTTATTCTAAAGTCTACATTTTCGTTAATATCTAATTTAATGGCGGGCCTTTATTTTATTGGCAGCTTCCAAGGTCCTTCGCCAGCCAGACGAGCAGGTAAAAGTCGAGCCTGCTGCCGCACAGCCAACACATCCACACATCTCCTCCCTTCAGCACCAGTTCCCCCCACTAATGTCAAATAAAAAGCAGCAGCAGCAGCCGCCACCACAAGCTACGACAGAGCCCACACAGGGGGCACCAAACCTAAACAAACCCCCCACCATGTCGTATGCGAGCGCCCTTCGTGCTCCTCCAAAACCCCGAGCTGTTCGACCCGAACAAGTGAAAAAGAATAGCGACCCTCTGTCTCTACTGCAAGAGCTGAGTATAGGAAGTTCAAATGGTAGCAATGGGTACTATTCCTACTTTAAATGAGTGTTAGCCTCTCCCAGTAGTAGGTGATAAAATATCTTAATTAAAAAAATTAATTTAAAGATAAAAAAAAAAAAAAAACTGGAAAAAAAAAATTAAAATGGAAAAAATATATTAAAAAAAAATAGTGAAAAGTGCATTTAAAATGGTTTCTACAAGTAGATTTGTTTTCTGCCTTTTTTAACCTTTTTGACTTCTTGTTGGTAACTGTCTATTTTTGCCTCTGACATATCTGTGAAGAAAGTCAATATATATAACAAATGCATTACTGCTATATATATATACATACTCATTATGTATATATGAATATATACTTATATTATCTAGACTTGTACATGTACGTAATGCTTAAAAAAATTAAAATACAAAAAAATTAATGAATTTTAAAAATAAAATAAAAAAAGCAAAAACTTGGTTGACCACTTAGCTTCTTGCTTATTTTTACTATTTGCTTTCTCTTTTTAAACGCAGAAACAAATGTTTTTTTGTTTTTTTTCCAAGTGTGAGCAAACGTTGGCAGTTCATAATACTGTGCTTATTATAATGGACAACAGCTAAGTGGTCAACTGACAAGAACTACATAGAACCGTGTATAGTAGTAGATACATTTTCCTCTAACCTGTACAGCAAAAGAAAATAAAAGACTGAATTGTACGCCACAGAAATCATGTTAGTATTTGCATTATGAATTATTTTATTTGTTTTATTTTCCACTCCCCCACCCTTTTTTTTTCAGTTAGTCGTCTTTATCTTAAAATAATCTTTGGTGACTTAGTGCTAAATGTGATTATTTATAGGGGGGGGGAAAAATGTTTTTATTGCATCATTTACTTTTAACAAAGATTTCATCAAGAAAATTAGATGCAGTGTGAAGACGTCAGTGTAACGGCTGTGGCATTCCTCCTCCGTTCGCATCAATGATCCACGAGATGAAGCGCTTTGCCTGTCTGTTAGATTTACATTTTATTTTTGCTCAGTTTTTAAACAGGTCATTTAAGTGACTTACTAAATCTCACGTCGAATGACTTGTGTGACTCTAAAATCAGGGGGTTCCCAACCATGGTCCTTGAGGAATGCCATCATGCATGTTTTAGTTGTTTCTTGTTCCGACACACCTGATTTTAATACATGGGTGATTAACAGGCTTCTGCAGAACTTGATGTAGTAACTACATCACGGAATCAGGTGTATTGGAGCAAGGAAACAAGTAAAACATGTAGGATGGTGTTCCTCAAGGACCAGTGGTGGGAACCACTGCAAACATCACTTGACGTTGTTTCAGTAACTGCTAGGAGTTTTAATTTTATTATTTTTAATATTCCATGCTGATAGACTTAAGATTTATTTTGGTTTTATTATTATTATTATTATTATTATTGACAGTTTTTAGTAATCTGAAGGTTTGTGAAAGTGAAGGGAAGTGAACGTGGTGAGGTCTGAGCAGCGTGTCATAACTTCAGTGGGATCGACACTTCCAGTCAAATGTTTTTGAACACACCAAAATATAATCTTGTGTCTCGCATGTGCTACGCTTGGGGATTAATCGCTCTGAAAATGGTACAAAAAAAGTATGCATATATGTGAAACATTTACAGCTTTTAATATTACAAATCTTCTGAATATTCTTGTCAACGCGAAGCAGTAGTTTCAGTCCAATCAAGACCCCATCAACGGTTGGACTCTGCCAACATTTCTTTCTTTATTATGTTCAAAAGTAAACGTATTCTATTTTTATTTTTTTGTAATAAAGCCTATAAATACTAATCCCTAAAACTCCACCAGTTTTATAGTTCACAATAAAGATTAAAAAAAAATTAAAAAAATAACCACAAGTTTAGAGCAAGGATTGAAATCTCTGAGCACTTAAAAAAAATGATTTTTTTTTTCTTTTATAATCACATATTTTAATTTTCCTAAAAGATAGATTTACACTTTTTTTTTTTTTATCAAATGCAGTAACTCAATAAATAAAACTAATACACAGCCTCAACATGTTTAGCTAATTTTATCTGCTTTTAATTTAACTTTTTATTTTCAGTCTTAGAATATAAAATTTTGACAGAATTTGACATTTTATTAGGGTTTTTTTATTTTTATTTATTATTTTTTTGTTATTATTTTTTAAAAATTTTTTTAGAAACCTCTTCATAAAAGTGGCTAAATATGGATAAACTGTAAATGTGTTCGCGTAAATGTAAGAGCCTCAAACAGCTTTTTTAACTCATTTGACAGCGTGGCTCAATTTTCACTTATTGTATGCAAAAAAAAATGAAATTACAGTATATAATTTAATTTTTAACAGTAATATGCTTTTGTGGCTTTAAATATGGCAGATTTCTGGTGCATCTCTTCAAAAATCTCACAGCTGATTTATTTAGATATTTTATTGTTGCATTCTTTTCTTTCAAAAAAGTCTTATTTATTTAGTAATGTGATTTTTATAGCTCATTTCTTTCCTGACTTGATATTTGCATCATGCCAAGTTTTAAAATGCTTTCCAAGCTTGGGTTTGATTTTCTTCAATGTACTTTTTCAAAAGGTAAACCATTACCACAAAACAATCAAAAAAACAAAACAAAAAAACTTGGAAGTGCTTCAAAAACTCTTGACTGTTAAGTTTATTTGTAGGATCTGCAGATTGAAGAATGCCTTGTAACGTTAGTCATGTAAAGAATTAAATTTTCCATTTATTCAGTGTTATGACATATCTTTTGCAAAAATTAATTCTGGGTACTTCGATTTTGAAATTATTCAGTGTGTTGCTCATTACTGGGTCACAAAGGAGGTCAAATAGTTTCACGAACAATGAATTTAACTTTTTTTTTTAAAAATTTTTATGAATTAACCCCATTTAGGTGACAAAAAAAGACTATGGTAAATCAGCGCATCGTCTGCAAATGATTAAAGTTGGTGATTTTTACAGAAATGTTCTCGTTTCGTGTCTTTCATATGGCAGTCTGTGGTTCATGTAGTTTAAATTCTCACATCTCACAGGTTTCAATCAGCAGATAACAACTACATCTTGTTTGATTTTTCGTTTTTTTTTTGTTTTTTTGTTTTTTTTCTGTTGACCTTTTTTAATGGAAGGTCCAGATTGTTTGACTGAGCAGAGATCACATACTTGTAAATATGCATTTTCTATGTATTTACAATAAAACCTTTGGGAGCGCCTCGGTTTTATAGAAGCTGTTCAAAGAAGAGGTATGCCCTTTTTAATTATGCAAATTCACATAAAAAAAGTTTAAAATAAAATAAAAATCTAGAACTGGACAACAACCTGGTTGGTAGAGCATCTTGTAACTTTATAGACTTTGTTTTGTTAAGATGGTGGTTGGCTTCTCTGTCGTGGGGGGCCGGCGGGGGCGATATTTGTTGCACCGTTAGTAGACGTAATCACTGTACAGTTCATGTTTTGACAAAACACATTGCTGGATCTGTTTTGTTTTGTTTTCCACCATAGCTAAACAATCACGGATTCATTTTTTAATGTTTAGTCAATATTTTTATTTTTATGCATGTCTAAACAACTTGGCTGTTTTTATTATCCCTGTTTTTATCACTTTGTGTTGATTGATGGATGGAAAAGAAAAACATACGAGCGAAGTCGAATGTTTATTATATCATTTGATGTGAACAATAACTTGTTGACATTATCAACAAAACAGTTATGTTACTTTTACTAACCATTAAAACAAAGTATTGTAATAGAAATGTCCCTTTATTTTCCTGTAGTTATTTAGAAGGGCTAAAGCTGAGGTTGCTCCCTGGTCGATTGTGTTGGGAATTGCTTTTCCACAAATCAGTCGTTGGCTAATCTCAACCGTTGTGCAATACTAACATTTCACCGCTTCTTTAGCAACAGCTTCATGTTTTGTTTTTTTTTTCATCCCAAGAGATTGAGCCAAAGACATTCTAAAGGAGTTGCAGTGTTCCTTTCTTGCTTAGTTTGTAAACTTTGTGCATACCTCAAATTCAATGTAAACACAAAACGATTAGCTCTATTTAAAAGCTTCCATTCTTACACATTACATAGAATATGAGTAATGTTTTGTTATCAGTGCTTTTATTTTGCCTTTGCGTGAAACCAGCTTGGGTGCTGCACATGAAAAGGGAGCAACCTTTTGCCCAGCCGGCAGAGAGCACTGTGTTCAGCCTTCTCGAAAACGCCGTTTCCCGTCGTCTGTTGGCTCCTCTGTTCTTCCCTCGCTGCAGTGAATCAATGGCACACCTGTTCTCCCAGCTTCCCCATTGGTTTCTCCCTCATGGGTTCAAAGCTCTTGAATATTCGTTTCATTTGGTGGTTATATGGAATAATTTACGTTGTGTTTTAAAGTTTTTTTTTTTAATTGTTTCTCTATTAAAGTGTTTTTATTGAAACTGCCTGTGATTATTTTTTTTCTTCCCATCAGAACAAAGAATCTTTTATGAAACAGCAACTGTGTCACTTGAATCTGCAGACACACATTAAAAAAAAAAGACCAAACTCTTTTTAAAGCTTTTTAATTTTCTTTACAAAGTTGTAGCATGTAAGAAACACAAAATTAGCTACATTTCAGAACTCGCCTGCTAAATTAAGTTGGTAAAGATACAAACTGCAGCTAATTCTAAGTGTTTATATTTATTTAACTGATAATACCAGTGAAAAATTTAACGCTCAAAATAAATTGACATGTCCAAAAAGTTCACTGATAGTTTTTTTTTTTTAAGTTATGAAAGATCAGACCATCAAAATCTTAGTTTTTCCAAAAGCAGCTGTTTTTTAATTATTTTATTTATTTTAACCGAGCTCTCTCACAAACTGGTGGCTGCAGCTCTGACAGAACCAGGTAGTTAGATCTTTACACCAGAGTTCTGAACAAAAGGTTTTTAACGCCGCTCACCACATGCACAGATTATTGTAGCTTATTAAAAACTGCTAATGAAATGGTTGTTTTTTTTAATGTAGAACTAAAGGGACAACATCCTGAATTCTTCTGTTTGAATCACCCTTTTACCATAAAATAAAGTTTTGAATATAAAATAATTTGTTTCACTCGAAAGCACCAAACAAATGCACTTTTTTTTTTGCACGTTTGATTTTGAAGGTCTGGTTTGTACGTTCACCTGCTGGAACTGAACTTTTTCCAACATGATTGGTGCTGCAGACCAACATTCAGCCTGGTTCATGCAACAACAACAAAAAAACTTGCAGTAAGCTGCTGATTTCCTTAAAATCCAGCATTATTTAATAATCCTGCAGGATGGACAGTTTGACATGGACAGTTTGACATCGTAGCTGAATGAAGTTAAAACCAAATGGAAATATTCATGCACAGTTTACACAGTGAAGTGCCACAGGTCCACCTTGATGTAACATTAGTGTTAATCTGACCCTCAAACTCTTTATGAACACATTTTGAAGTGAGTTTCTGTGACAAGTACAACCAGTTACTATCTTACCTGTTGAAGGTAACTTTTTGAACAATATTATTTAAATCAAACAGATTAATTCTGACCAGGATGATGAGCTAAATGTTAGTCTTGGCAGGGTCAGAACCAAAGTGGATTGCTTTCATTTTGAAATTACTCCGATCTCAAAAATATTATTTCTGCTAATGCCGTTTTATATACTTGTACACCGCAGTCTGTTTTGTATCACACCACTACCCCTGCAGAAATCCCTGATAGAAGTGATGTGCTACTGCCACAAGTTGCACTTTCAAAAAATAAGAATTTGTAAAAATACAATGAAACTGACTCAAAGTTTACAAAATAGCATACAGTTCTTTTTTTATATTGGGAGTTTTAAGGCAATAGTCCACTTTAGTTTCGGTCCCACTATGGCTACCCATTAGCTCGTCAATCCCATCAAGAATATAGTCTATTTATTATAACTCCAGTGTCTCAAAGAGTTATCTACATCAGGTAAGATATTTGTTCATAACCTTTCTACACCTAAATTCAAAAGATGTTTGTTAGTTGGAGCCAAAATTTAGGGTGTGTGACATTGACACATGGCAGCTCAAGACCATAGTCTGCATTAACAAAATATTTATTAAATCAATAAAGTTGTTGTCAGTGGAGGACTAGTTGAACACGTAAAGTAATGGTGTTTTCAGGTGGGTGTAAAAAATGTGGGTGACTTGCTTTTTTATTTACTTTTTGTATAGGTTTTTAGTTGGGTATGAGATGTGTTCAACAAGATTTTGAAGTTCCCCATCTCTTTCCTATTGGGCCTACAGATAAAAATAAAAAAACATTGAAACCCACCTTTGTTTTAAAGATGGCTATGATCCACAGAACACCAGCAACAAATCTCACCCCACCCCTGTTTAATCTCTCGTCTTGTTTTTAAACTAAATCCAGCTTCTGAACTCTAAATTTTTAGTCAGACCCCGCGTTGGTAACATTTTCTTGTCCAGCATCACTCGGCTTGATCCGGCTCGGCATCCATGCAAGTCTCCCATGGATTCCTGGGCATCTGGGGCATGGAGAGGACGAGGAGTGCGATGCCTGTGATGAAGAGAAGGACGAAGCCGCTGCAGGCACAAGCGAAGGACCAGGCGTAGGAGTATTCAATCCAAATGGTGTCCTCGCTCTCAATCATGCGCTTGACCGACTGACGCATCACCTCCAGAGAGATGAAAGCACAGATGCCTGAAAGAGATGTTGACATGAGCCAAGGATCTGTAACATCTGTGCTCATTCCATGTTCAGGAGGGCACAATTCTCAATTTGGTGAAAGATTTTCTATGTGGTCTCGTCAAATTTTCTTAAATGAAGCATAATTTCCTGCGTGATCAATACATTTCTAATAATCTTAGAATCAGCTTAAAGGGGGCATAATACTGAAATTAACATCTAAAATACTGTATTTTTCACCATATCAGTCGCACCGTTTTGCATGAATTTGCAAGTCCTGAGACTTATACATCAAATCAACAAATACATGTTTTTTTCTCATATTTATATCCCCATTTTTAGCTGAGCTCTGACTATTTCATTCATTCTGACATGAAAAATATTGAACATTACCAATTACAGCCGCTAGAGGGTGCTCGAGTAGTATGGCAAGCCAAGTGTCTCATTAATAGGTAAAAGTGGCTATTAATGAGACACTTGGCTTGCCATAAAAAAAAAACGCCTTTGTCTTGCCCTGGAACTCCTGGAGCAAACGTCAAATCAGCTGCATTTCGCCACGATGCCCAGGTGAAATGCAGCTGATTTGACTGCTAAAGTGCATTTATTATGGAAAAGTTCAACTGAGACACACCTTTTCTACAATTCTGAGCAAACAATTGTTTTTTAAGTCTTAATCTAGTTAAATTCTTGTTAAAGTCCTCCCATGCATGCTCCCACGGCTGCCATTTGGCAGCTAATCAATTTTTGTCACAACACCAGCCCATGTTTCCTGGTGGTCAGCGGTGATTCATAATAGATGAGACCTATACAGGGAAACGATTTATTTATATATTTTTTCCACTTCACTAGACATATTTGGACTAATGTGACTTGTACGGCAGAAAGTACGGTAAGCAAATCTTGAAGTCAGCTTGTTCAAAAGTGCATAAATCTCAATTTGGATAAAGATTTTTTTTTTATGCATTAGGGTCGATTTACTTGTTATGAGTCAAATTTTCTTACATGAGGCATCATTTTTTTTTTTTTAATCAGATTAATGAAGGGACACACATTCTAAGATAATATTTTTTCAGGAAAGCAATCTGCTTGTAAGAAGTACATTTTGTTTTTATTTTGGACACTTTAGTTTAAAGGCACAAAGTAGTTAGCTTCATATAGTTTTGAGAATTCTAGCCAAGCAACTTTTGCTGACCCCATTGACAGATTATTTTTCTCAAAGCAAGAAAATGTGGTCACATTTAGGAATACAGTATTTGGCTTATTTCAAGTAGTGCTGTTTTTACAGTGTTGACCCAAATTATTACGACATTGATACGACAGGACGGGGCTCATGTTGAACCTCAGCCTGTAAAATCTCTAAGAAAGGTGCCATTTTGTTGGGGACCTGAACTCACCTGCAAAAGCAAAGAACATGCCGGCAGGTTTGAGGAGGTAGTCTCTTCCTTTGCCTTTCCCAGTACACGATCCCAGCAAACACAGAGAGCCGAGGATCATGAAGGCCAGACTGAAGATGGAGATGGCTGCAGCAGAGATGTTGTACTCTGGAGTGACGAAAGCAAAGGTTTGTTGAAACAATGTGGAAGAATCTACATATAAAGACCTAATATTCTTTGAAGGAATGCATCTCACCTGCTTCCTTACATCTGTTTTAGACTAAAATCATGTTGGGAAATGATGCAGATGTGGACGTTTTGGTCAAACATTGAAAATAATGGTATGCACAATTGAATATTGCTGGTGTAAATGACTTTCAGCAACAAGCTTCTAATTTTAGCTCATGATCTGTAAAATTGGTAAAGTTGTAGCCATATTTATGTTGCTTATCTGTGGTGGCTATATTTGAGCCAGGGGCCTGCAACCTGCGGCTCTGGGGCCACATGTGGCTCTTTGGTCCTTGGTCTGCGCCTCCTTGAAGCTTTGACCAAACATAATGCAAAATGTAAAGTCATTGGTTTTTATACCCACAGTAAAGAGAAATGACAAGTTTTAGCAGATTTTCTGCAAATGTTTAAATGAAATTAGAGCAAATGGTGATTAGATTTAGCTACTTCATTTACCCAACATCCAACCTTAAAGTGGGATCATTCTCTGAAATCCACCAGAAATTATTGGGATTAACTTTAGAACAAGTTGCCAAGAAGAAATATGTTGACTACATTAGATACATAGATGGACCCAATTAAAGTAAATACAAAATGTTTTGAAATTTTAAAAAAATTACGTCACATTGATATATCCAACAAAATTGCCTAATATTTAAACAAAGATAATATTTTAATGTGTGCTTTATTACTTTAAATTTGGATACTTTTTTTCTTCTAAAATTAAAAGGAAGAATCAAAAACCTGCAGAGTTCAGGGTTGAAATTTCGTTGGTAAAATTGGTATGAATTTTCCCCCCTTGTTTACTTGAATGCAGTCTTTTCCTTCACCCTATGTAAAAACATTAATAAATGTTAAAATTCATTATACAATTTTTGTTTTGGAAAGTAAATGGTAAGTGGACTGTACAGTATAGCACCTTTCTATCTTATCAAAGCACTTTACACTTCAGTGTCCTCATTTACCCATTCATCCAACAATCTACTAGATCTGTAAAGCTAATTGAACAAATCATTGAAAAGAGACTAATCAGTGTTTTATCACATTCATACACCGATGGGACACACATCGGAGGCAATGAGGGGTTCAGTGCCTTGCCCAGGGACACTTCGGCATGTGACTGCTGGTGGATTTGAACCCCCAACTTTTGCATTGCAGGACGACTGCTCTAACCTCTCAGTCACACCCAATTGATGTGGGGAAAAAAAAAAACATACACATTTTAAGTGGCCCATGAGCCACCAGTTGATAATCAATGTTGCAGCAGGTTTTGAGGCTCTAGACTCATTTAGTTTCGTAAGTGAAGGGTAGAAACGGCTCTTTTGATCTAAAAGGTTGCGAACCCCTGAGCCAAATATTTAATGTTAAATTTCAAAGATGTGCAATAAGTTGCACTTGTATTATATTGTGTGAATCACTCTCAGCTACTACCACACAAAATTTAAGCCAGTATCTTTGAAACTGACTGAATTCTCACCATTTTTATGTTTTCTAAGGTCAGGTGACTGTGGCAGCCATCTTGAATCGAATCTTCTCTAAAAGTGAAACATTTGTAAATACAATTATTATTTCCTGAAAGTTTCATTAAAAATATGTCCATTGATTTATGAGATATTTTGCTAACAAACAGAGTTAAACCCAAATACAGTAATTAATAGTAACACTTCAAAGTAAGTTCTTGTGCTCACGGCATCAGTTGGGATCAGTCCCAGCTACGACCACACCAAACTTTAGGATCATATGTAAAATTACCAGAGTTGTAAAAACATTTTATTTTAGATCCGTTCTTTGTCTCATTAAAATCTGTTCAGAAGTTCACGAGATATTTTGGTAACATGCACACACGCAGGCTAAAACATTAAAATCAATGGTAGATGTTATTCACTTCAAATTTGTTTATGGTGGATATTTTAGTTTGTATTCCTTTATACTGTTTTTTATTGGTTTTTTTTTTGTAGATTTAATAAACTCATAAGCCAAAATCTGTAAACCAGATGTTTAACTTATTCGATGTAGTTTAGCTGAAACAGAAACTCAAGCTAAACCAGCAACATTAGCACAGTTTTCATTAAGATTGGATGCTTTCGGTTTGTTGACTGTAAGTTATGAACATTCATCTTGATCATCATCATCATCATGAACATGAATATACTTTTGTTTTTACAGACTGTGTCTTTTTTAACTGGGACAGCAGCTGGCTTGTTTTATAGACATGGGGACGGAAAAGATCCGAGGCCTTTGATGTGCCGCCTGTGAACGGCGCCCGTGGGAGAGGCACCCCTTTGGGGGGGGGAACGAGAGCCTTCATCTTGTGCTGGAGGCAGAGGAGGGGCCCGCACCCTGAATGTACTGGCTGACTCAAGCCTCAACAACAAACACACTCAAGAATTTCATTCATTCATGACTTGCTGAAAGATTCCTCGGTCTGAAGGCCTGAATGAAATAAACATGAAGTTTAACTCTCGTGCACAGAAACAGACAGCGTGTCAGGCTTTGTTCCTAACTCAGAGTTTTAATGTTCTGCAGCAGCTGTTTATTTTACTGTGAACCTTCTCTGATCATGCTGCTTTGCTCTTTCTGTGCATGGATATACTGTAGATGTGTTCGCTGCACGTGCGTCTCTTATGTTATTGATTTTCTAAAGATAGTTATGCTCATGCTAGCATAAAGAGGTTTTAAACGATTCATTCAGATTGCTTTTTGTGTGAATGTGTATGAAGCATTCACACTATTGTGATCCTTCTTTGTTCCTGTACGTTTTTCAACACGTCGCTCTTCCCGCTGTTTTCAAGCTATTTCAACAAATCATAAGTCAAAATGTTCAGCTCTTTCAGGACAATCTTGCTTTGACTTTTGGTATTGGTGCAACTTTAGCTTTTTGAAATATTTAGCCTTTTCTCCCATTTTCTTCTCCTCATAGTAAATGAATTGAGCTCATTTTACATCCTTCAAATCTTTAGACGTGTTTACAACCTTTTACTGCTCCTTTCACATTTTGTTCTGTTTAGCTTCTTTCATCTTCTTTATGCAAATTTTAAGAATTTTTTTTTCAGCTACTTTCAACTCATTTCAGCTGTTTTGGGATCATTTCCACTTTTTTTCCTCTAACCACAACCTTTTTGTGCTTCTTCTAACTTATTTCCGCTAATTTCACCTTGTTATGCTACTTTCAGCTTATTTCTGCAAGTTCAGCGTTTACTGCTCTTTCAGCTACTATTTAGCTGTTATGCTAGTTTTAGGTTTTTCAGCTAATCCTACATTTTTTGCACTCATTTCAACTTTTTTCAATTTAAATCAGCAAAAATGTGCTGTCTCCACTTCCTTCTGATAATTTAAGCTTCTTTCTGCCTTTTTAGCTACTTTTGGCAGCAATAATAGTAAACATATCACAATGGGTATACAAGTTCTGGTGTGTCAATTGTTTTACAGGACAGTTTACCTTATTGTGGCATTTTTCAGTAAAGTTTATCTACAGCTGTTTGAAGTTCAGTAAGCTAACTTCTCTCTACGCTGACCAAAACCAGCTTTTTGTAGTGTGTTGTGTTTATTATTATTATTATAAAGAACCTACTGTAATTAAGTCTTGATACTACTGAGTTTTTATCAATATCCAGCTGACGAAGGTCAACTCAAAACTCTAGTTTCATGATGCAGTTAATGGTTGGTTAAATGGGGTTCTGTGGAGAGTCAATACTTGTTCCTGTGCAGATAAATTATGTGAATTTGATCATGTTAAAGAGTAGAGATTATTTCCAAGTAGAAAAAAAAAGATGGTTTGAGAGGAAAAAAACTTAAAAATGGGGACGGAAATTCAGATAAGCTGTTGTTGTGCTGTGTTGTTTCCTGAAACCAGCTTGATCGAGAGGTAAGATGTTAAATGTGTCCAAATATTTTTGATCTGAGAGTTTATCAGTTTTTCTAGAACCTTGGCTAAAATGCAGAGTTTAGAGATTGGTTGATAGTTGTTCAGTGAGGTGGGGTCACCTCCCTTCAGCAAAGTCTGTTTTCCAAGCATCTGGAATAGAGTTTTGGCTTATGGACAGGTTAAACATGTGGGACAACAATGTGCAGTTTAATGAACTTCAATACTTTCATGGTGGCAACCTACTTATGGATAAGACAGAAGCTGTATGGACAGAAGTGCTTGTGGTGACATCCATCCATCATGTTTGTTCCGCTCCTATGTACAGCCAAGTGACTCATTCAAGAGTGCAGAACACCACAGGGAACTTAGGCCAGTGTTCCAGCAAACTTGAAATCACTTGAGGGTTGCCCATGAGCACAGGGACTCCCCCATATGATTGTGAGGGTGTTCCTTTAAATGCTTGCATTAACATCTTGGGATATAAGCTGGTGGAAGTGTGCGCTATTCACACTGTTCAAATTTACACCCCATTCATTGTGTCTGAATGTGCTCCACAAGTGCCCCCGTCAACCCTCCCCCTAACGCAGAGGCTCAGAGGGATCCCAGATCTGTCAGGGTCATTGAAGTGAGGATGGAAGGATGGAAGATGAAGCAAATGGGTGGGAGTGGAGCAAGACCAGAGTGCTATGAAATATTAATTGCGTGAACTGGACATCTTTTGTGCTGTTATCTAAAAGTAATGTTTATGAAACATTGTTAGTGCTTTGTTAGCGCCCATGGTATGAATCCTGCAACTTTAGTGAACCACAGTCTTTGAAGGTCACTGGAGAATTGTTTTCCCCCTGAAATCTTTCAGAGTAGGTGACAAAAAAAAAAAAAAAAAAAAATGAATTGAGCTACAAAATGTTACTTACAGTGCAATACTAGTGAGTCTATTTGTGCAAAGAGGTGATGTGATATGACGTGTTTTCCTGCACAGTGACTCAGTCAGCTGGACGACATGTAGACAAAAGATAAAGGGACACTGACTGTGCAGTGAACTGACACATTACTGTGTCCACACAGGGGAGAGCACACAACAAAAGAGAGAAGGATGACTTGTCTGACGTTACATTTCACACACAAAATGAGATATATTTACATAATGAATTGGAAAAAAAAAACTTTAATGTTTTTAACAAGATGGAAAGAAAGTCAGCATACCTTTTTGTGTTTTATATTCAAATATCTCAGCATCTTGTCCTGGATTGAAGTGCCTGAAGTAGGTGCAGTTTTCCTCTGCAGGATAAAAAGAATCATAAATATTTATTTGTAAGTCGATGCACATGTGGACAAAAGAAAAAAAACTGGTTGATTAACATAAAATTTATTCAGAGACAGCAACCGGGTAAAAGACAGATCAAGTGTAAATGAACATAGAAAGTAATGACCATTTTAATTAGTTTTTGACTCCCCCAAAATACAAAGTTGAAGTAAATTTCATAAACTGTAGGACATTGTGTCAAAAACAACAAGAACAAGTTACCTTATGTTTTTTGCTTGGAGTGGGTGGACAGATAAATGGTAAATACTTATATGGCACCTTGCCAGCTCATTAAGATACTCAAAACCTTTTGCAATCTGTGCCCTCATTTACTCATTCATACAGCTTTCTACTACAGTATCTACACAAAGACTTATCAGAGCTTTATCACATTCATACACCGATGAGATACACATCTGAGGCAATGGGGGGTTCAGTGTCTTGCCCAGGGACACTTCAGCATGTGACTGCTGGTAGAATCTAACCCCCAACTCGCATTGGAGGACGACTGCTCTAGCCACTCAGCCACAGCTGCTTGTAAGATAAATGGATAAATATTACAGAATGAGGGGGGTCAGGAATATATCTTAGGGCAAGGTCATGCTTCATGTGTGATCAAGTTGCTAGGCCGATAAATGGTGCCATTTGTACAAACTGGATTTTACTGCTGCTCTGGAGATGAATAACAGTGTTGTATATTCACCATGTGCTTGACAAGCCTATTTATTTTGCTTGTTGATGAGGTAATTGAACTAGAAACAAACTGCATATACCTCGAGGTACACTGTGTGTGTGTGTGTGTTGGGGGGGGGGGGGGGTGCGCTGTGAGCATGGGATTGGGGGCCCGTTGCTAGGGGCTGTTCGGCCC
>JARVGV010000474.1:16565949-16576868 GCA_031762435.1 Hypsolebias longignatus
TAATAATAATAATAATAATAATAATAATAATAATAATAATAATAATAATAATAACAACAACAATAATAATAATAATATGTTGTTGTTGTTGTTGTTGTATGAGAATATGTATGAGTTTTAATATTTTCGGTTTACAGACTAAAGAAAATAAACTTTAGTTGGACATTGCACTTCCAGTTGTTACCAGGAGGAGGAGCCCACGAGCTCTTGTGATGCTCAGCCATAAAAGCTTTGACTTTCAGATGTAAATCAAACAAGTTGCATGAGAATGTTTAAGAATGTCTACAGACATCAGGTTTTATTTTGGAAAAAGCAAAGGACTATTTTGCATACCAAGTTTCAAAGCACTCTTATTTGTCTAATTTCTCCAAAACCCCACAAAAGCTTTGACTGCAGATGATGAGCATGCAATTAAATCAGCCATAGTGAGGCAAGCACATCACCTACTGTAGTAATCTGAGTCCTACTCCTCTTCTTCAAGAAAACAGTGTTTTAATAGCACAATTGAGTTTCACTGTTTGCATTTGTTGCAATTGCAAAAATAAATCAGATGGGGCATGAAGATGACCTATGTGTTCTTTTTTTTTTAATAAACAAAAGAGAGAATGAAAAGGGCAAAAACATATGCATTCAAAAGTATCAAACTGAGGTGCTTGAAGACTAAAGTGTATAAAAAAAACCTGCATGAAAGTGTGAAGAGGGAGCTGAGGGAGTGAACACAGTGGGAATACCAACGACATGACTTCTGGAAGTCTGGCAGCACAAGTCCCACAGCAACAAGGTCCAGCTGTTCCCTGAACTCCATGGAGACTGCAGACAGGAGAGCCTGCTTGTGTGGTTATGTGGTAAATTATTAGAGAAAACCTACACAAAATAGCCTTAATTGCTACTTTGTTCACTGAAATATCTCTCTATAAGGATCAATGTTCAAATACGGGTTCTTTTTTTAAATTGCTGCTGTTTTGTTAGCAATAATCGTATGGAAAAATGCATTTGCAAAATATAAAACTATGCAGAGCTTCATATGTTATGTTGAACACAATTGTCCAAACTCATTAAAGATGGCTTCTTAGAGACTGCATTCATTCTGTGGAAATATTTACAGAGACACAGCAGCCTTTTTTGCAGCTAACGCTCCCTCATCAATGATTGTCCTTCACCTCCCTGTGCAAACAAAACCTGCAAACTTTAAACCACATATTACCCTCTCTCACCTCGGATTGCCCAGTTTATTAAATATTTCACATATTCTTTAGCTTACAGGAAGCTGGGTGAAAATGTCTCCATTGCTACTTTAAATGTCTTTGTGCTACAAAATCTCAACAAAGTTGGCACGTTTCTATTGAAATCAACAGGTATTAACAAAATCTTAAAATAGAAGGCGCAGTATGAGCACAGGAGCCATTAGTTTCTACTTTTCTAACTCTGACTCATTGGAGAAATGGAATAACTTGATATTTTAAAGTACTTTTTTTTTTCCTGGCAAGTGACATTTGAGTTGACTGCAAAGTGATTCGGACACTATAAAGAAATGGATATGACTGTAGAGAAAGGCTGCAGAGTGGATGCAGCAGCCATCAGACTGTTGGACAGTGATCAACATTTGGAAACCCGCCGACCGGATTCCAACCCAGCGCACAGCTTTGATCCAAGCCTGCCAGCAAAGCCTCTGACTCAGAAAGCCACTGTATCATTTCTGTTAAATCACTTTGAGTGACTGAGTGAATCACAAAGCAACTACTTGATTTACTAAATAATTTTTTTCCCACTTCAATGGAAAACTGTGTATGGGTTTAACTCTAAACTCAAGTCTGCCAGTATAAATCAATCCTTGTTAAATGATCATATGAGGACAGCTTGTTCTTAATTTGTAAATGTTTCTGGTGTCTGTTTGAATATGTAAATATTCCATCTATTATGTGTTCCTGTTTGCTCTTGTTTAGGGTTGCAGGTCAGCACTCAGAAAAAGGTGGGGTACACCAGACCTATTGAAAAACCGTGCCTAAGATTGTATTGTATTTGCCTAGACAGTAAAGTTAACTTTGGACTTTTATTTCCTAGCTAAAAAGGACAAGTCACATTGCAGAAAGCAAGACAAAATCCAAGGAGAATCTGTGTAAAACAATACACCTATGGAAAATTAGAAAATACCAATGCAGAAGGACATTTAAACATATAAGTAAATGTCTTATTTGTTAATGAAGACCATTCTAGAATCTGCCCTTTAGAGGTGCTTAGCCCCCAGATCTGACAATGGCTCTTGCTTGAACAACGCAGTGGCCATTGGGATCACAAGCACTGGACACTGGTGGCGGGGTCAGGTGATCTTCCACCAGAAACTTTTGAATAAGGTAGAAACCATTTCCTGCATTCTGGTGTATTTTAACAGGTTGTTAAACATCTAGTTTTACCTACATTGGTAAATGGTAAATGATGGACTGTACTTATATAGCACCTTTCTATATTATCAAGACACTCAAAGCGTTTTACACTAATCTGTGCCCTCATTTACCGATTCATATATATTTACAAAGACTAATCAGTGCTTTAGATCATATTCATACACCGATGGGACAAACATCAGAGGCAATGAGGGGTTCAGTGTCTTGCCTGGGGACACTTCAGCATGTAACTGCTGGTGGACTCGAACCCTAAATTTTCACATTGGAAGACAACTAACCACTCAGCCACAGCTGCCCACATAAGTAAACACTTGATTCAATAACTCATTTATAGAGCACAGAACAACAAGAAGTAGCCTGACCAACAGCTCTCCTTGTGTGAATAGAGCACGTTCCGTTTCCCTCACGAATCCTAACACCCACCTCCATCTACGGTCAACAACTGTATTGCAGCGCACAATACAGATGTGATTGCTAAGGTGCTAAAGACATAGTGCTCAATTTTCCTCATGCATCCTCATGCCCCCCCCCCCCCCTTTACAAAATCATAATGATAGTTTCTTTATTTTTCAGGGATGTTGAGTTAAAATTTAGGGGTGCTAGAGCAACTCCAGAACATTGCCACTGATGAAAACTTAATTTAAATAAAAGGAAGTAAACTCAAGTGGGGTTTTAAATTGTGTTTTTTTTTTTTCCTCTTTTTGAAAACTGGGTGAGTCGACAAGGGATTAACATGAAAATGTAATTAGTACCACTGTCTCTTACATCATCCCTAAGGAGCAACCAGCCGCAAGGGATTTACACATGTACTCATAAAGTCCCACAGTGTGGAGAATAACTGAGAAAATATGGAGGAAAAAATGTGCTTTCCCAAATGATTGTCCATATTCTGGATGTTTTCTCCAAATACCGTAAATGAACAATAGTATTACTGAAACAAACAGGAGGGTGGCTTCCTCAGCACCGACGGACAAAAGAGACTTTTGTGTAGGTATACAATGTAAACAGCTGAAAACAGACTTAGGGCATGTCCCCCTTTTAAACAGAACTTTTTTTGTCTTCCTTATTGCTTCTTGCATTTCATTTCACTGCACTAAAAAATACTAACTGCACTAATATTGTTCATTATTTCTAAGTAACTCATTATTTGATTCAGCCATTTCAGATTCTCCTGCCAAAAAGTTTGTCTGTCTCTGCTTGCTTGGAGTGCATGTATGGGTTTAAGGACCAGCTGCTTCCTCTGGCATCCATGTCACTTCCTGCTAAACATTTGAAACTGGAGTCCCTCTTCACTCACTGCTGAGTGTGGGACCACTGAGTGTTCGACTGTATGCTTCTGCTCGTTGTCACTTTGCACTCTATTGGGAAATCCAGCTTTATAGCACCATGTTCAATCTTTCAGGCTCCACATATTAGGTCCATCATGATGCCAAATCATTTAGAGTTTCTGTCTAAAATACTAATTCTCAGGGATGCTTTTGTACTCAAAATAAATGAAAGCCATAAAACCTGGTAGCCAATGAAGCAGGAAGAACTCTTTTTGGAGTACCGGTAAATGTTTGTGACTCTGACCAAATGAGTTTAAGCTAAACTCATTTGAATCAAGACGATGACAAGCTGTGTGCACATACAAGAACAACAGCCAGTGACCCCATGCAACAAACTAAACCCCTTCTGGGGATAAAACTTTGTCAAAACAGATATATTTTTTTAACTCAACACAGATAAATTAGACAGAAAAACAACTTTTCTCTCTTTCGCCTTCGAAAAAGACAGTCGCTCTTACCCTCCCTGCCTCCCTCCTGCTTTTTTGCTCTCTTGTCCTGTCAACCTCAGAGCCTCTCTTTATACATCTTCTGTGTCGGAAATTATTATGGATTTGGTCAGCTGGTCCCTCAATGCAACTGAAAAAACTTTTTCCACCACACAACAGGGTTCTGGAGAGCCCTCATGCCCTGAATGGACCCTTGCAGCTGGGTATGTCATCGATTCCTGGGGTGAGTAGAAGCTGATGTGCTTATCTGTGCTGTCCGTGGAGGATGTAGAAGATGTGTACATTATTGGATTTATGATAACAGGGTTTCTGCTTTTTGGAATCGGTGGATACCTAGGATATCAACAAATTCGGAAGACGTCGGCAGCAGTTTCAGCCATGGTGAACCTGCATAGCCTTATGTGAAGGATTAATTTGTATTTTGAGTGCTCAAACTCTTATGCTTACCGAGCTCAACCGCAAGCTGGACATGATTTCTGAGAATCGTAGGCCACTTGCGGATCCTGTAACTCACCATCATGAATGATTCAATCTTGGAAAATGCTAACTCGAGCGTGGACCGGGCAGAATGTCTACTAATTCTGGCTGCAGTACTTGAAGGCAGACAGAAAACAGAGTCTGGTTGCCCAAACAATTGTTGTTTATCCGAATTTGGCCTCCCCGCTGGCCTTGGACAGGCCAGCTTATCTCAAATTGCTCCTGGAGGATACGTAACAAGCTCTGCCTGCCCCTCTCCCTCCCCACTTCTTGAGGACATCTGTGGCCTTATCAGAACCATGATGCTGATAAACACTGTACCATCTTATCAGAACTTTGGAACTTTCTGGAGTGTCTACTCACCGGCTTTGTCGACCTCTATGCATTAATGTATTTTGATGTCATTGTATGTTGCAAGGTCTTTTTTTGTGTGACATGATTTTTTTTTTTTTTTTTTTTTGGCTTCCTCCATCTTCATGTACTCTTTTTGTCATCTTCCCATATGTTGTATGTAATCAGGTATCTCTTGTACAAAGTAAATGAGTCTTCAAGGCTCAATGGGAACTAACCTGTATAAATAAAGGTCTAAAAAAAATTAATAAAATTAAAAAAAATAAAATAAAAAAATAATAATAATAATAATAAAATGGAAACTCAAACAAAACGAGCATTGGTAATGCAACTACAGTGCTGTGAAAAAGATTTTACTCTCTCTCTGATTCACGCTTTTTATTTTTTATTTTTGTCACATTATGTTTTAGATCAGGAGGTGTTCCTAGTCCTCGAGGGCCGCTATCCTGCACGTTTTAGAGATTAATTTGCTTTAAAACACCTGATTTAAATCCATCCATCCATCCATAGCCATCCAGTCAGGCATCCATCTATTATCTTTACCGGCGTCTGTTTTTTCCGGTCACAGGGATCACTGGTGCCTGTATCCAGCAGACATTGTACGAGAGGCAGGGGACACCCTGGACAGGTTGCAAGTCCATCACAGAGACACAAACACAAACAAAACAAACACACCTTGGTACCATTTATAGTTGCCAATTACATCTAACATTCATGTTTTAGGCATGTGGGAGGAAACCAGAGCACCTGGAGAAAATCTATGCATGCACGGAGAGAACATGCAAACTCCACCCAGAAAATCCCCCGGCCGGGATGAAATCTGGCAGCCTGAAAGGCAGCAGGTCTACTAACTGAGCCACCGTGCCGCCCAGATTTAAATCAATGGGTGATTAAAAATCTGCAACAAATTGCAACAAATCTTTGACATGACTTTGGAAGAACTTCATTGGTGTGCTTTGAATCTTGGTCCTGCAACAGAGCCCAAGTAAATTTGAGCTTAAGGTTACGAACTGTTGGCAGGACATTCCTTCGGAATTTTATATGAGGCAGGCTTTTGTGTTGTTCTTGGTCAGCAGTAATTTTGACCTTAGAACTCTCCCACTGAGGCCATTTTTGTTTTTGTCTCCTTTTCATGAATTCTGACTTTAAATGAGAAGAAAAATGATGGCTGCAGAGCTTTAGAAGTTGTTTTGGTTTCTTTTGGGACCTCCTGGATGAGTCCATGATGTGCTCTTGGAATAATTTTGGTCAGCAAGTCACCCTTGGGAAAGTTCACTACAGTTTCATGGGTTCTTCATTTGTGGATAAAGGCTCCATTAAAGTGATTCTTTAATTAAATCAGGTCTGGGTGTGGCTCTTGAGATTGAACCCAGCTTTCCATATAATGCAGTTAATTACATTTATTTTATGATTTACAAGGTGGTCAGGTTAGTATGGACAGCCCTTTCCATTTTAATAAATTTAATTATTATTATTTGAAAACCACACTTTGTATTTGCTCAAGTGAGTTTTGTCTGATTTAACATTCGCTTGATAACCAAAAGTATGCAAGTGTGACAAAAAACAAAAACTGATAAATCTGTAAGAGGGCAAATACTTTGTCACAGCACTGATGTTTGTTGTTAAACCAGGTAACTTTTGACATGAACGACTGGGAACTGGCAATTTGTGTCAGCAGCTTTGCTTTTGTTTAATTTGCTAATATCTGAAAATTTTTAATTATAGTACTTAAACCTAGCAAGGTATTTTATACATGTTTCACACTGGAATGTTTATTTGCCCAACGCCATTGAAAATCCTTTCACCTGGTTTGTGACTTATTGAAAAAATAATAATAATCACTGTAATGCCACTTTGATTGTTGACATGTGCTGCTGATTATCCATGCTGCTGATCTCATGCTGCTTTCATTTGTACTCATACACTCACACAGACTCATGTTCGTGCTGCTGTTGTTCAACATATTGTTTTGCACAAAGTGTTTAGTGTATTTCTTAGTTTATATCTTAGATCCTTAGTACTGTTTCATTTACGATTTATATTTTTGCTATTGTTGGATGTAAATGGGACCCTGTGTACACAATTTCGTTCCACCCCATGTACCACATGTGATGCGAATGACAGTAAAGAACCTTGAACTTGAACTTCATATTCTAAAGTCAATTCAGTTCAGCTTAATTTACTGTACTTAAGTCTATTTTTAATTCATAGTTACTTGTGTGGTCTCTCTTGTTTTGTCTGAACTCTGAGCTGACTCATGAGACTAAATACTGAGTTGGTTTCAGACAAAGTTGATGTCCAGCAATAACAAACCTCAAATACACTTATACAAAAAATTACCAGCTTACTGTAAGCATGTTTTTATTGACAGTTATGAGCTATTTAGGCATCTAGTGTATATATTCAAACTCAAATAGAAAATGCAAACACATCCTTATACATGGACTACAGCTGTGCTTTGAAAAAATACATGCTGGAATTTTGTCAACTTTACTCATCCCATGTCATCCACCACACCTTTGTGCAACTCTGCATCTCCGAGGAGCACAGCTCTGTCAACAGGCTGTCTACAAGACATCTACAGCAGCTAATGCAATCTGAAATGCAATCTGGCTTGAGTGGGCAGCAGGCTGCTACAGCAGTTCTACAAATACACCTACACAGACGTAAGACAGAAAACACAGGAAGCTAACAGTGTGCGTGATGGATCCACATGATGGATCCATATCAGATATACAGTACATGGTGAACCACAGATCCCTGAGAGTCAGCAGCTTTAACGCAAACCAAGCACTGTGAAGGCGATAAAGGGGCTTCCCCTCACCAATGTAGGTTCCTGTGTAGGCGCTTTAATGCCTTTGTGTTCAACATATTTACAAGTAAGAAATAAACTTGAGTCCCTAAACATGGTGTATATGAACAAATATGTGAAAATGCATGTAACCTTGATTTCATCCATCCATCCATTATCTTTTACCCGCTTCTTCGATTTTGGGTCACGGGGGTCGCCAGTGCCCATGTCCAGTAATCACTGTGCGAGGGCCAGGGGACGTCCTGGATGAGTCGCAAGTCCATCACAGGGCCACATACAGACAAACGAGACAAACAATCATTCACTCTCTCACTCACACCTAGAGACAATTTAGAGTTGCCAATCAGCCTAACATGCACGTTTTTGGTCTGTGAGAGGAAACCAGAGTACCCGGAGAAAACCCATGCATGCACAGAGAGATTTAGCAAACTCCACCCAGAAAGGCCCCTGGACCAGGATTTGAACCAGGTACCTGCTTGCTGAGAACCCACTCACCCAGCACACACACTTTTAGACCCGCTCCCCTCAGGAAGGAGGTTGAGGAGCATTAAGCGTAGAACCACAAGACTGAGGAACAGCTTCTACCTTGAAGCTGTTAAGACTCATAAATCCCTAATCAGAAAAATCACTGTGATGACACTTTAATTGGAGATCTGTCACTTTATTCATGCTGCTGATTATCCATGCTGCTGATTTCTTACCCATAAGCTGCTTTATTCATACCCATCTGCTCACAACATACTCATGTTCAAGCTGCTGTTTAATACACCTTATTATATTATATTATTATTGTTTAGTGTATATCTTAGATCCTTGTATATTGTTTCTTTTTTATAGTATATATTTTTGCTACTTTGGGGTGTAACTGGGACCTGGAGCACTGTACATAATTCCCCACCTCATGTACTGTGATGCAAATGACAATAAAATCACCTTGAACCTTGAATGTTTTATGGCTCACCTGCTTTTAGTTTCATCTTCATCATTATAATTTACTTGTTTAATTCTAAGGAGACATAATGTCCCAATATTAAAACCATCTGTACAAATATTCAAATTTGCTTTGTGCTACAAAACAATTCTAAACCTTCATGGCGTTCAGATTTTATGGACCATGGTACTGGAGTTAATAGAAGAGGCCAAGTAAGATCTGCTAAAGCAACATCATCAGTGTTCAACTGTCCCGCTCTTACTTTGCATGTGAACAGCTAGTTTTGGCTGTCAACATCAAACTGGTTGATCCACTAAGAGAAGGTGCTGCTTATAAGACTGAGTTTGTTGCAGATCCTCAGTCTGAAGAAGTCTTTTGGATAAAATACAAAACATTTCAGCAAAGAAGAATCCATCCAGAGGACTTGACTCAACCTTATTAGATTTATCTATCTGCATATTGAACATGCATCAGGACAGTGACTGCATTATTTCCACAAGCAGACTAAACACATGACTACAAGGTATTTTAAGTTTACAATTTAAAACCATTAAGACCTAAAGAAGAAGCATCATTTAAAACCACTAAACTGATCCCATGTGTAACATAAAGCTAATTTAATAGTTGTGCATTTGTGTGAGGAGAGTGTAATAAAGTGGTAAAGAAAAGCAACCTTCACCAAGGTTCAGACATTTTTTGTGATCACGTAAGACATCTGATGTTTATATGAGCCTCTTCAATTATATTTCCCTTTATTTTTAGCCGAGGCAAATGGCAATTTATCACACTTCGACAAATAAATTTGTTACTTGTACAGGTATCAGACAGGTGGTATGAGTTACACAGCAGCGCAAGTCCTTTCGTTATTACACAACAAATCTGCTTCTAATATGTGTCCAGTGTTGGCTAACGCCACCATTCATCGTTAATTCAAGTGATAAATTCATAAAAGAAAGAGTCCTGTAATGCACTGACCCCAATTTGTCAGCAACAACAAAAAAATATATATATATAATGATAAGTGTGTACTTTCAGCTGCTGGTGAAGATTCTCAGTCATCCAGGACATGATAAAATAAAAAAAAAAAAATGTTCAATACAGAAACAACTGGACTTTATTTGTAACAGAAGATGTTTCGATCTTCAATTGATAAAGCTCCTCAGATGAAGAGCGAAGTCCAGTTGTTTCTGTATTGAACTTTTTTAAATTTTATTGTACTTTCAGCTGTCACATCACTATTATTCAAGCAAATGTGCTAATCCACTACTATTACAGCTAGGGTGGTGGTGGTGGTGGAAGAGTTGCAGCCTCAGTTGAAGTACAAAGCAAAATGACTTCCTCCACAAAATAATACAAAATATATGTCTGCAACAACCATGTCATTAGACAAAAATTTGCACAACTCCAAATTGAATAATTAAAATTGAAGCGGTTGTACTTAAAACAACAAGCTTCATTTAATGTCTTCAGATAGACAGTCTAACAAGCCTAAAGAGAATAATGATGGGGTTTAGAGTAAAAAAAAAAATGTAAGCGTGACAAAAATAAACTGGTGAAATGGATTGCAGCAAACTGGAGCTTTATTATACTATTATGTTTTTTTTATTCTTTTTTTTTTTTTTTACTTATTTCTTGTTATTTATCATCATTAATATAATTGTCACCATCAGTATTGTAGCCTAAATGTATTTTAAGTTGCACCTTTAGTTTGCACTCATCTGTGATACTAAAAATACAGTATTGTTGTTGATTAGATACAGGTATGCTTATTTATTGACACAGCTATCAACCATAACTTTTTATGGTTGAACTCAAACCTTTTGCTTGTTGTGCCAAATACTGTTACATGATAAACTGTCATTTTTAATGTGATTAATCAAGACTAACTATTTATAAGATCATTAATGAACTTGATTTTTTTTAATCTCACCTCAGCCCTAAAATAAATAAATGGTAAATAGACTGCAATTATGTAGCGCTTTAAAAAAATCTTATATTATATTTTATTTCTACTTTCTATCTTATAGTCAAAGTGCTTTACTCTACAATCTGTGCCCTCATTTACCCATTTACACAGCACTCTACTAGATCTCTGCAAAGAATAATCAGAGCTTTATCACATTCATACACTGATGGGACACACATCGGAGGCAATGAGGGGTTCAGTGTCTT
>JARVGV010000474.1:16655660-16668339 GCA_031762435.1 Hypsolebias longignatus
AAAACATTGAAAAAACGTGTTTAAAAAGCCGTTACCGATCGCCGTTTAGTTTCGGTTTTGGTTTACGGCCGAAAATCAGCGTATACGGCCCGCGGATCCGGGCGGATCCGGAATACGGCCGAATCGGTATACGGCCGAACCGTTAGAACAGATCTCGGCCGTAAACCGGGGGCTACCTGTACTTCACAGTTCAACTTTCGAAGGACTCGCTCTTTCACAGTTTTTCAAAGTAAGACTGGACATGACACGCAACTGGCTGATTGATGGATAAGCTGCACAAGCAGCATGGATTGTTTATCTAAAATAAATTATTTTAAATGATTTAGCACCTGCTGCACTTGTGTGAAGCCCAGCACACGAGCTGACACGGGACGTGTTACATCCAGCTCGTGTCTGCCGATGGGCAGAAGAAGCCACATTTAAAAGACAGACGCTTTTTTTCGGTATGAGGGGAAACCCGGAAATTGAAACGGGAATGAACAAAAACATTTACTGTACTTTAAAGTTTTATCAGGAGGAGAAAGTCAGCTGTCACTCAAAGAGCTTGATAACCAGTGGAGAATCTGAAGCTGCGATGACATCAGAGGGAATGGAGCTTTGGACAGATGGACGGACACTCCAGAATGTGGTTGGTTCTGAGAGCTCATCTCCTAGAGTCCAGGGTCTGAGTTTGTGGTAAAAACACAGGCGTGGGTCATTCACACAGAGGCAGGAAAAGCAAAAATTATCTTAGTGTTTTAGGTAAAATCGGTGGTCTGAAGGCAGACATTATTTTAATCATTTTTAAATTTATTTCAGTGCTTGTGTTTTCTAAAACTTCCCTTAAGAAGCTATATTTTGTTCAATGGTAGAGATTTTCTAAAATTTTGACCAGCACTATAATGCTCAATCTTTCGCTAATGCAATATGCACATGTTGCAAATGACAAAATGCTATTATTTTAAAAGCTTTATGAACTCCTTATATAGCCACAAATCCCTATTACATATATCATATCTGAAAGGGGCTTTAAATGTGACTTTAATAATCTAAATGGATGGCTACATATTGGTGAAATGCTCACAAATAGTCACGAAAGGGAAGATGTTTTCATCTAATAACCACAAAGAAGTGCATTAAATGACCATCTGTTTTGCATTGACATTGTGAGTTGTCTTTTTTAATTCCATTTGTTCTCATTTATGTGAGAAAGGTGCATAAAAACAGAGAGCACCATTTTCCTAGCAGCAGCAAATGAACAACAACTAAATAAAAATGTCACACTTTTTATTGAAGGTGCACAATGCTTTGTGCATGTGAGTGAGATCATGTAATAGAAAGACCCCTTTCACACCCACAAAACCAAAGTGTTAAATAAAACAAAAGGGTTTCAGTTAGTATGCAGCTATTTTATGTTTATGTCAAATGGTTTTGCAAAATTACAACAGTAAAAGAAGCCAGATGCTTCCTTGTTCGATGGTGACTGTCACTAGTACCAGTAATATAAAGCATTGCTGTAATGAAAAATATGATTTGTTTTCCAGTCTAATAAAACGAGCTAATAAATATAAATCACAACTATTCTTTACGAGCCAAAGTGAAAGTTAAGACTCAAACACTTTGGCTCACCGTGGTGTGTCTGGTGACCCTCAACTTGAATCCTTTATAGCTTAGCTGCCAAAAACATCTTGCAGCAAATCAAGATCATGAAGACAAGACACAAAGCTATTAGCAAAACATTCTCTCAACTGCACATGGGTATGTTGTCAACAGAACGTATTATTCAGACATCGTGACAAACTACCGGCTTTTTAAAAGACGTTTTACATCATAATTGCTAAATTAACTCAATGATGTGATTTTATGTAATCTGAGAGAGGTATAATACTACTGAAGTATTTCTGACAGCTACAAACAGCTGCTGAGAAAATGCTACGTATTGTCATCGTTGTTCGTATCCTCACATGTGAGCTACACCATGTGTCATAGTAGTTAAGGAATAGGTTAAAAGGCTCAGAGGCATGTGGGAGTGGGGAAATCAAACCTGTAGCTTTCTGATCCCAAGTCAGTTGCCCTACCAATGCACCACAGCTGCCCCACAACAGCTACTGTCTTCTATATACCATAAAATGTGGCAGTCATCTAAAAAAAAATTTTTTTTTAATGTGTCCAAAAAAATAATTGCAGGACTAAAACAAAATGAATTGAATGCTTAACATTTCTTGAAGGAATTAATATCCTCCTCAGCCTTTCATGCCAGCATTTTAAGCTAAAATAATCTTATGATGAGAATTGAAACATTGCTGTTTTTGTCAAACCTTGTAAAGGCCGTTAGGTGGAATGTCGTGCAAAATTCTAAGATCTTATGAAATGTGGTAACGCTCAAAGTACAAGTTGATAGTGACTCTCAAGTACTAGAATAAAAGTTTTGATTTTCAATCAATACCTTTAAATTTGACCAAGTTATAGCCATTTATTTTGTTGGTTAAGGTGAACTATCTGTGGCTGCCATGTAAAATAGGGTTTAATCCATAAGTTAATCAGTTGTATATGTATATCTTATTAGTTTCTGAGGATTTTGTTGAAGTATGCCAAGTCATTCATGACATACTTTGCTAAAACGACCGTGTAGTGCATAGAGACATTTGTAAAACATTACTGCCGTTTCTGTTGGGATATGTGTTTTGAGTTGGTTTTTGTTAAACATTTTGTATTTTGTGATTAGATTTATCTTGTGTGCTTAGATTTGGATGCTTGCGTTTTCCTTATGCTCTGTACTCCCCAGTCTTTGTTCCGTCTTGCTTCTCAAGTCCAGTCTGCATTCTTCGTGTGAACTTCCCACCAACCATGGCACTTTCAACTTTGGTGGTGGGCGATAACTGTGCTAACCACTGCAGTATTTTCCCATCTACTTTTTCCATGAGAATATGTTTAAGGCACAAATTGAGATACAAAAAAATATTTTAAAACGTCAAGCTATGAACTGTGACATTATCATATCCTCCAACTTTGTCTTTCATCTGATAAGAGAGCATCAGACAATTCAAACCACTCCAATTCCAAGTGGCATAAGCCTTACAGCCGGAACACAGATGCCATCCCACCCCTGACTGCTCAGTTGGTTCCCTTCCTGAACTAAAATCCTCTTATCAACCTGTGAAGCCAATATGACCTAGAATAGCATCCAGTCAGGTACTGAACTAGGTTTTAATGTCTCATAAAATGAAAATGTTCAAGGGTGTAGTTCCTTTAAGCAGAAGCTGGCCCTGTACCAAGACCCAAACGAACTGTCACTAGTGTGTGATCACGGTCTTTAGAGGCACCAAAGCAATATGATGTAAATTCAATAATATTTAAAATATTCATAAAGCTTAGCTTGGTTTAAAAGACATAGCTATGGCTTATTCTGCTAGATTTTAAGTATACATATCCCAATGCAGTCTCTTTGGGATAACATATACAGTTAGCGGCACGATTCCTTGCAAATTTCACCTCTGACAGTGTCGGACGCATTAGAACTACAAAGCACATTTTGAAGCCAACACAGCATTTTCCACATGCGCATAGTGGAAATTAAGGTGATAAATAATGCAGGCCGTCATTATGGATTAGTCTAATCTTAATGCAGTTGCTTCTAATTGATTGTCGTTAAACCGGAAGAGAAGCGAGAGGCTTTCAGGGAAATCCAAAATACTCTCACACACTTTACAGCGTTGGTCAAAACTGAGCCACTAGCTTTCAGCTTTAGTTTGAAGAGGCATCGTTAAGGCTTTAATCAGTTACAGCTAAAAGAATATGCAACGTTTGGTCGTTTTTAGCTTTTCTCGTGTATCTGTAATCAAATTTTGCTACAGATGCTATTTAATCTGTCTTTTAAACACCTCTGATGAGGTAATACGTATTAATAGTTGACAAAAATGTTAGATGGGGTGTCAGAGCTAATGATGGTCATGAACTCCATTTGTCAAAGTTGGTTTATAGAGGAGTTCACTGCTTTTTATGATTAAGGATCATTTAAATGGATATAAAAAGTAACGTCTAGAAGTCGTGTTTAACATTTTCTTTAGCAAGCAAAGTCAGAGTGAGAAGGCATTCATGGCAGGGGAGGCTTTAGTATTACTGGCTCTTCGCCTTTCAGAGATTTTTTTTTATTTTCTTTGAGAAACCCCTAAAACACACCAGAGTATATCATGCAAACTTTAGTCCTTGACAGGTGTCGATCAAAGTACAGTAATAATATAGTTTCTTAAGAGCAACTGTTGGTCTCAGCGGACATGAAAGCAGCATTTCAACCAAACTGGCAATTTATTATGGATACTGAAGTTTGAAAGCAGGTACATGAAATATTTAAAATTTTTCAGACTTATGTTTAAACAGATGACTGACGGTCTTAACTTTGTTTTTTCAACTGATTCATAAAATATTTATTTTTCATATTTGGAATGATACGCTTGAAATTTTGAAAAGATGAGAAATCAACTCAAGTGGGTCCCTTGGTCAATGGCTAATCAGCTACATTGAACTCATTCTTATTTCATTAGTGTTGTGATACCATCCAGTTGTCTCAGCACCAGGGCAAATTTATCTATGTAATACATTATGACTATTTTTGTACTTTTTAATTGACTGAATTCAATTAGTGAATGTGCTTCTGTTAGATAAACATCTAAAACAACAATGTCAGGGCCTTCGTATCTTAGACTAACATGAGTAGGTAGGAAATATACTGGAACTAAGTTGATCAAAATTACCATTAAGCTCTGACGTTTTTTCATAGCACTGATTTTGTAACAATTGGGATCTTTTTTTTTTTTTTTTTGAAGGAAGCAGAAACAGCACAACGAAAATGGCTTGCACTTGCAGCATATTCCCAGTAAAGTCGCTGATTTTATAACATCTGCCAAACATGTGTCCCCCAAAAATGCCCTTACGTAATCTGAATGTGGCCATCTAAGACAGCTCAAACGCTGTCCTCTAAACAGAATGAATGTAATGCAGAGCTGTGTGTATCTTCAGACGACCAAGGGGCTTCTCTAAATATAGACTTGGTTAAACTCTGCACCAGTCACCCTATCCCATAAACACCCATTCAAACACACACTTGTGACATGATGCCTCCTCTCTGCTCCTTTCCATTTGAATGATCTCTGAATCTTCATGTGTTCCCCAACAGCAGTCAGACTCTGGGCTAAAATGATATTAAAGTTGTTAAAGGATATTTAGCTCCAGATGGTATAATGGTGCATTGTAGAAAAAAAAAGATCATCCTCCTAAAAACAAATGCTTGATGAGATATTTCCTGTTTACAGTTGTGAACTGGAAGGACTGCTTATGTGAATGTGGGTTTGTGCAGTGCAGACATAAAAGCCCCTCTGATTGTTACTCTGGTAAAGGCCAGAGGGTGATTTCCTGATACAAGACGATCAAGAGAAACTAATAAGATAGACAAGAGTTTACTTGTTAGAAATAATTCCATTGTAATTCAGCAAAGCTCTTAGAAATTAATTTGTGTCTTTGCTGTAAGTGTACTGATGCTTTGGGAGAGAATTTTGCTGGGCGACTAATTGTCTCAGTGATTATTGTGATAAATGATAATATTAAACGATAAATGATAATATTGTTTGAAATTTGACAATAATTAGTAATTATTATAATTACTTATTAATTATTAATTTTTATTATTTATATTATATGTATTATATATTATTTAAGTTATTTATATATATATTCATATTATTGTTTATTATTATTATTTATTATTATTTCATTATTAATAATTATTTAACATTATTATAATTAGTAATTATTGGCAAATTTAAGAAGAAATATTGGTTAATTTATTTTGAGTGTAGTACCTATTTTGATCATTGGATGGCAGTATAAGACCGTTTGAACCAAAGGATGGATAGTGAGGGAGCGAGCAGCGTGTCTTTAAGAAAAAAAGGGAGGGAGGCCCCTTGACGTGACATGGGCTGTCTCTTTTTCCATGTTATCAGTTCTCAAAATGGCAGACACGTGGTGTGGTTTGAGCTCTTTAACATAACATTTTTCACAAAACTTTCAATTAAAAAATTCAGTAAACAAGTTCTCAACTTTTTTTTTTTTTTTGCATAGAAAAACAACTTTTTACACAAAGGCACGCACGGGTTTCAACCGTGAACTTTGGAGCTCGTCGAGATGGAGGCTTTTTCCCCGAGGTCGGCCTGTTAGCTTAGCGGCTTTTAACGATCCAAAAACATGGTTTTGAATGACTAAAACAGATTTTAAAGAAAAGATAAAAAAGAGAAAGGGAAGAGTCAGTGAAGAGCACCAGAGTTGTGCCTTTTGTCATCAAGTGTACTCTGTGAAAAGCGAGAGACACGAAGAAACGATAAAGCTGATAAATGAAAATGATGTTGATAATTTTCATTTATCATGCAATTAATTGATTTATTGTTTATTGCGACAGGCCTAACAACGACAAACAAAACAAAAGCAAGATCACGACAGAATACAGATAAAGCAGCAGATATTCTGGTGTGGACTTAGTTTCACAGCCGAGGGCTTATCAGAATCCCAGGACAAAAGGCATTTCATATCTCAGTCAGAAACTATTAGATTCCACGAGCAAACGTTTGGATTTCTGCAGATGAAAATCATTTACCTTTTTAAGTAAATTAATCTAGTAAAACAAAACAAGAGAAATACATTTTTGTCCAGACACTATAGGGTTTCAAATGCCCATTGGAGTCTTGAGTCTTGGTTTTTCTCCGTCAATATTCAAAAAGGGGATGTTCTGAAAATGAAAACGTGTGTTGTGGGAAACAAAACTAGACACCGAGAAGCTTCAAAGTTGTTATTTGCAGGTTTGAATAAATGAATCGACGAACAAACAACAACTTTAACAAATCAGCCTTTTTCTGTACAACACTCACATTTTATTGGTGGTGATGTTTGCAGGCTTCTAATGACTGTTTGTAGAGGAAAAGATGCTGGAACACAAAAATCATTTGTTCCAACAGCTTAAAACTGTAAATTTAGCTAAACGATAAGAAACAATAGAAGAATTTACACTTTGTAAACCGTGTGAAAAGTGAATGGAGAATGCCAACGAAGGCCTTTACTAAAATTGCACTTTAGTCAACACGTACAAGGAGATCTGAGTACAGTCTGAACACTGAGCTGTGCGAGTTTGACAAGACTAATGAGCATCACTGGAGAATACAACACTATCGAACACTAACAGAGTTTGATGTAACTCATCAGAACACCTAGAGCTGTTAAAATAACTCAGAATATGCATCAAAGTTCATGCGCAATAATCCAGGAGAAGAAAAATCCAACAAAGTTCAATCAGTTCCTCTGGACAGTTTCTCTGGTGGTTGAAATGTTTCGTCCTTCATCCAAAGGACTTCATCAGTCTGAGCAACTACAACAAAATCAGCCCCACAAGCAGCACACTCACATAGTGGACCAGCCAGTGTGTTGGTGATAAGATGGTTTCTGGGGCCCACCCTCTCCCCCGTTGACTTATCTGAGGCAACCATAGCCAAAATGGTTCAAAACATCAAAGTTCATGCTCAAGAATCCAGGTTAAAAAAAAAAATCCAACAAAGTTCAGTCAGGTCATCTGGACGGTTTCTTTGTTGTTGTTGTTGTTGTTGAGATGTTTCATCCTTCATCCAAAGGACTTCATCACTCCTCGGACTGATGAGAGGTGGAGAAGCTGGGCCCCAGAAACCATCTTATCAGCATCAAACTGGTTGGTCCACTATGTGAGTGTGCTGCTTGTGGGATTCAAGTTTGTTGTGGCTCCTCGGACTGAAGAAGTCCTTTGCATGGACAAAACGTCTCAACAAAAAATGAAACCGTCCAGATGACCTGACTGAACTTTGTTGGAACACAGACTAGGGTTGGACTAATCTATTCAACAGTTTTCATCTTGATGTCATTAATCAGTTCTGCTTCTTTAGGCAGATTTTTGCAATATACAATTCTGATTATACACATTATTACAAAGCGATCAAGTTACAGTAAGGTAACCAAAGTCACCATGCTTGGCTAGACATAATGAAGTGTGTGTGTGTTTTATGTTTTATTTGTTTTAACCCTGGGAAGCTGGCTTCCTTCAGGAATGCTCATTAGATCCCTATATGAGCAGAGAAAATTACGGTATATAAGGCCTCGGGTAAATTTGGTAGTGATAATTTGGAATTTAAAAAAAATACCACTGAGAAACACGTAGGTAATTTTCAAGAAATCCTTATGCAAGAAAACTATTTCAAGACATCCAACAAATGATCTGTATTACCACCAGTTTGTTGAAGAGAAATTGAGACTTTAGAAACCAATGTGTTGCAGGAAAGGAATTTTTCTTTGAATAACAAGAGTGAGCCATTGTAAAGCCTTCTGGTGCTCACATCTACTTGTATAGCTTCTCTTTGTTCAGATTTGGCTTCTGAAGGAAATTACCCCTTATGATTTTAAATAATAGTCAGCAAAAAGAAGCTGTTTGCAGGATTGATTTTGCATTTATGGTCATTTTATCTGGAAGCCAGCAGAAACACACGCCTCTGAGTAAAGCTGCTTCAAATAACAAGCATTACCAGTTAGATGGACTCAAAAGCCAGTTACAAACGCAATTTCAGAAGCGATCAATAATGCGGGACCGAGATCTGCAAAAGCTTTCATGTTTTAGCTTTTACTCTCTGGAAACAATTTGTCTAGTGTCTCCAGAAAAGTGCACAACTGCACTCTTGGTCTTGAACCTCTTACTATGTGGTCCATTTCCAAAGGAAGGGTTTTCAACAGAGACGAAACAAAATACTTCTGGATAAAGAAAAGACTTGTTTAGTCAATGAATTTTTTTAACAAACCACCAAGTGACATAAATATCCCATTTAATAAAGCTGGTGTAAGCCTAGCTGTTGTACCAAATCAGCTTCATTTCTTTTTGTTTATTGTATCAAATTTGCTCTACATAAATTTATAAATGCAACATTCCAAGACCAGGAAAGGCCCCAAAAAATAGCTTGGGTGTATTCCTTTTCAGTCAGCCGGATATGGCCTGGCTAGCAGTGATAACAAGTACCAAGGGAGGAGATTGCCTTTCACATTAGTCCCTCACTACTTCACGGTTTGTTTTTTGCGGACACACTCCATCGCGGTTTTCAAAGTAAGACTGGACATGATACACAATGGTTGATTGATGGATGATCTGCATGATCCGCATGAAATTTTTATTTAAAATAAATAATTTTAAATTACTTAGCACCTGTGTGCAGCCCACAGCTGTGGGAGAAGCTTCCTCCTGCAGCTGATCAGCTGATTTGCGTGCAGAGCAGAGAAGTGGGCATGGCCAAGAGTGAAGCAGGAGGCAGGGAGCTAAAATCATGACATTCTGTGCTCTTTTAGAGAGTTTAGAAACATTGTTTAGAATATTGCAAGAGTGTGGGAATGATTTTTAATGCCTTGATATATATATATACAGTATAGTAAAATAAACTACTACTTACTAATTGTACTACTATCCCTAATTGTGGTTTTTCACTTGTGCTGGGGCTTCAGGGTACGGATCCCCCACGATAAACGAGGGACAACTATAACAGTATTTAAATATAGAAGTCACTTAAATAATGATTATTTTTCAGGGGAAGGAAGTATATCACCTTAAATCAAACAATCTGTCAGAGCAATTTCAGTTTATTGCACTGCAAAAATGTGCATCAGAGACAAGAAAAAGAACTGGAAATCACCCGCTGTTTCACACAAAGCCTGCAATTCATCATATTCAGGAGACTCGTTGACTTAAATTATCACAGCTGGATACTTGGCATCTAAACAGCTTTGCTATGTTCACATCAATTATATGGTAAATTTTGTATATTAATTTGTTATTGGTGTGTAAAAGGAGAAGAAAAAAAAAGGCTACAAAACATAGCAGCTTTCTGAAAAATTTGCCACAAAATAAGCATCCGAGGTCGTGCTCAATAATCCATTGACTCCTCTAAAGCAGCCACGGCCAAAGTGGTTCAAAACATCAAAGTCCATGCTCAATAATCCAGGTAAGAAAAATCAGAAATCAAAACTTTGATGTTTTGAACCACTTCGGCCATGTCTGCCTCAGAGGAGATGACAGGGGAGAGGGTAGACTCCAGAAACCATCTCATCACTATCAAACTGGTTGGCCCACTATGTGAGTGTTCTGCTTGTGGGACTGAGTTTGTTGTGGCTGATGAAGTCCTTTGGATGAAGGATGAAACAACTCAACAAAAAAAAAAAAGAAACTGTCCAGATGACCTGACAAATTTGTTGGGCCACAAAATAATACTTTTTAGTCCACAACAATCACCAAAACATGTCTGCAAAATATTGGAGAAGCCGACTTAAAAAGGAATCAACAAAGTCAACCCTTTCCAAAAATGTAAAATCTGAACCAGAAAACTGAGATCAGTGCATCTCTGGAAATAAAACAGTCATCCTCCATAAAGAAACAATTTTGTGTAGATAGCTTGATCACTTGGGCAACAACATACTCACACTTCTTTAAATTATTATAAGTACAGTACTGGCGTCCTCAAAGAGGGCGCCTGGTTCTCCGACACTGCAGTTTGCCCTGTGCCCGACTGAATTCAGTGACTTGCTGTGAATATATTTAGCTGACTAAATATGAATCAGGTCACAGAGCGGGATTAACTCTGGAGGATTAATCCTTGATAAATCAGAACTGCAAGTAATAAAAATCTAAATAGAATATTTAGTCAAGCCAAAGAGCCTTAGTTTTGAGGTTTCCTTCCTGTGGTTCCCAACCCTGGTTCTCGAGGAACACCATCCTGCGTGTTTAAGTTGTTTCCCTGCTTTAACACACCTGATTTGAATCAATGAGTGATTAACAGGCTTACATAGAACTTGACAACATAGTTAAATCACTGAAACAGATGTGTTGGAGCAAAGAAACAACTAAAACATGCAGGATGGTGTTCCTCAAGGACCAGTGTTAGGAACCATTTCCTTAGACTATCTGATTTTGACAAGATTTGAGTGATAAATAAGCTGAGTGCAAATTGTCTGGCTGTATTACAGCATCATCTCAGACATGATCTGAGATAGCCTGCTGAATGAAAACAGCAGGCCAGATGCCTGAAATAAGACACTTGAACAAAAGTAACCAGGACACGGCAGACATTCGCAGTCAGATAGTATCTTTAAAAGGTGGCCGTTTCTTTGTTTGCATAACATTAATTTTGCTACAGCATTTTAGTAGTTGTATATGTTTAAAAAATTTTGTGGTCATGTTTGGCGAAATATACTCTTTAACACATTTAATGACTCACTTAACGCACGCCCCGACTTATTCTTAGAAAAGAGACATTTACGGGGCTGAAAATTAAATGTCACCCTTGTTATAGAAATGCCACTTTCCCGTTTATCACCGTGTCATTCAAGCAGTGACTGAGAGGCTCACCGGCTCTACTGGGGAATCTGACCCTCATTTTATGGGATCTTCAGATTAATATTTGATGACTGAGTGTGAGCTTTTTAAAAAATGGGAACCTTTCGCTCTTTGAATAGCTGCACAGAAACTAATCACCTTCATCTCGATAAGGTATAGGAGCATTATTTATGCAACAGGTCAGGGCATGGATTTATGATGCGGGGGGAAGCAGAGTTCAGCCTTTTCAGAGGTGCACCTTGTATTCAATGCAGAAAGAAAGAATCTCCGGTGCACTTTTTGTATATTTGTGTCTCTGAAACGCTGTCCTTCTAGTGGCTCAGTTCATTCTCTCCTGTATCGAAAACTGTGACAGTAACAATGAGGCAAGATGAAAATGACAAGTGGCTGTGAAAGCAGAGAAAGGGGTTTAGAAACGTGCTGACGATAATGTCAGGTTGTGGAAAAACACGCTGGTTTATTAACACTCCAACACCTCGGACTGACTCATTACTGAGTCTGGTTTCAGGCAGGAGCTGGAAGAAGGGTGAACCACATTATAACGCGTGGGTGTTTTTTTTTTTTTTTTTAGCAGTCATGTCCTCGGGGGTGGGGATTTACATGTAGACATAGACATGGGCTAATATGCATGTTCCCGTACAGTTTCATGACTCATATGTCCCTGAAGACACATGCTGCACCTATGAACCTTCTACATTTAGCAGTAATGATTCGGTTACAACCTCTGGATGTCTCACTCTCAGGAGAGGCGATGCTGATTCAGTGAGATCAAACTCCTTCCATCGTAAAATGTTTATCTTTAGGTTCCCAATAGAGCACCTGTCTCCTGCTCCAGTGAACCACTTCAAGAAAAACTAATTAAATCCTTTAATATTCACAAAATAAATTGATCATCTATTAAAAACATAAAAATAAAAGAAGGCCTAGCAATCCTTTAAGAAATGCAAATCGCTCAATATTTGATAAATTAACAACTTGATTTATAGCCATTTTGGTGTTGGCTAATCAGCTGGAGCAACCGTCTTGAATTAAAACGAATTTAAATATACTGTATCCAAACTTTCGTGAGATATTTCATTAACAGATAAATAGGCTTGACAGCAACAGGTAATGTTAGAGTGAATCATGAATTTCAAGATTCTAGCAAAAATAATTACGAAAGACAAAAAATAGCAAAAATGAAAGCTGCAAGTTAAAGAGGAACTAAACCCACGGTGAAACGGTAGCTCCGCCCCGAGACGAGATTCAAAAACTGCAAAGTGGGCGTGC
>JARVGV010000474.1:16778615-16791563 GCA_031762435.1 Hypsolebias longignatus
AGCAGCTGTGAGAGAGTCCCACCTACACCCCCCCCCCACGACACGCACACACACACACCCCCTCTTGTACCTCCTCTGCAATGAGGAATGTCCTCCCGCTGAGATAGTACTAGCCACAGTGTGGAGCAGGCTCCCGTTTCCTGCCCACATGCATCTGTCCCCTCCAGCACTGATTGCAGATATACTTCACCAAGCCTGGGAACTGACCAGAGCTGACGGAGTGGAGATGTTTGGAGGACGGGACAAGCTGAAAGTACGGTTGCTAGATTTGTATTTATCTTGTGGACTTCTTCACATGCTGTCACAGTAATAATGATCATAAAGATCAATGTTTTAATGGGTGGCTGGATGTGATCGTGTGAAAGACCAGAGTACAAAAACACACACAAGCATATATTTTTTTTCACATCATCTTTAGTTAGGCAATACAAGAGTTCAGTGCAATTTATTCCTCTCTCAAAAGAAGCACACGTTCAGACCATCCCATCATACCCATTATCAAACACGTCCCTTATTTCACATAACCCTTTATTTATTTTTGCCTTTGTCCCTTTGCTTTTCTAAACATGGTCTCATTTTTCCAATTATTCTTTCTAAGCACTGGTTTTCCCACAACATTAATGATGCAAGAAAAAATAAACAGCAAGAGCTAATAAAAAAATAAAAAAATAAAAAAAAGCCGCAATTTACGTGTGGAAAGGACCAGATACCTGAAACAAGACTCGCGGCTCAGTTCAGTTCTCCACCTACAGTCAATTGGGCTGTGTTTGGATATTTGACACAAATCATCCATGATTAAAGTTAGTGAAAAAGCAGACCCTCTTAAATACAGATTGACCTGCACTAGGTGAGGTTGGCGCAGAAGTCCAGGCTTATTCTGGCAGATCCTGTTCACCCACTCCATGGTGAGTTCGGGTTGCGTTCATCTGGACGCAGGCAGTGGTGTAGTCTACATTTCTGTAGAGGGGATACTGTGCTTAGAAACCAAAGTACACTGGTTAGCACAATGCAATCATTCAATTATTTTGATTTTTAAGCATATTGAGGATTTCCAAATTTCTCTGATGCTTATATTTGAATAAATGTACAACAAACTTTGTACAACAGTGCCTAATGATGTCATGTATCATTGGGCACTTTTAAGTGGGTATACTGGAATTCTTAAGCTTTTCTAGTGGGTATACTCCGTATGCTTATCACACAGACCACACCACTGGACGCAGGTGTCTGCTGCCCAGATGTAGGACGAACAGACTGAAAAATTCATTTGGCTTCTCAATGCACAATGCTGCTTTCATGTAACTGTTATTTTAATGTCTCAATGTCTTGTCTTGTGTGAACCACATTGCCCCTTGAGGATAATAAAGATTCTTGAACCTGAACACAACCGAAGCCGCTCCTCCTAATGTTTCTCTCGTCGTGTTTTCATCCATCTCTGTGATTTGTGGCGGCTTTTTTAATAAATTGTGCTTTTCCTGCTTATCAAACAAAGCGATATAACTCACCAAACTGTGTATCGACGTTTTGTAACGATATTTTCTTTTTGCATTTGGTTGTTTTGGTTGCAACGTTGACCAATCAACGTCAACATTTCCTAAACTTGTATTAAAATTTGCAGGTTTTTATGATTATTTAGGATTTCTGAAAAACTTCAGGTGTTATTGAAGCCAAATATAATTCACATGTGAGACAGAAACTTATTTCTAAAATCTAAATTCGATGGGGGAAAAAGTTCACTATGTAAACTTGTTATCAAGGCTGTGGGAAGTAGGGGTGCAGAGGGTGCTGCAGCACCCCATGACTTGATAAATGCCAGAAGACATGCATGTACAAAAACAAACAAACAAAAAAATAACTAAACCATTTGATGTTGTGTTTTGTTGTTCTAATTTCTAAATGAGCAGTTCTTTGTATATCAGCGTGCAAAATTATTACAAATGCTTAAAGCCTACAAAATGTTGACAGATTAGCATAATAATTTTTTTACACATGTCGTCTTTCTGATAAATCAACACATTTAAATGTCCATACAACATGTTTTGCAAGTTTTCATTTCACTTTTCTGTCATAAAGACTCACATGGGACCTCAGCCCCCCCCAAACTGAAACGTGCTTCCACAGCTAGGCTCGTTTTACCATATTTCCCTTTTTCTTTTCCAAACATTGCTCTAGATGAGCCAGTATTCCATTTCTGTGTTTCGATCAGGTACTTCATGAACCAGCCACGAATGCATGAAGAGTTTGAGACGTGCTCATTGAAAAAAATTTGAAGTCGGAGCCCCAAAGGTTAAAAATACTGTGAAAAATCCAGTTGGTAGAAGCTGCATGTAGCAAAAAGGCCACAGCTCAGTACTTTGGTGACTTAAAAGATAAAATAAGAGTCAATTCTATGATACATGGCATCAATCCTATGTAAGAACACATCCATGTCCTCCTGCAACATGTCCTCTGTCCTGACCAATACTGTGGGGTTAGTTAAGATCCATTAACATCAGCTGCAAAGTCTCTTCCCCTGCAGCAGGGGGCGATAGTCTTATCTCTGGTTCATCTACATTTGGAGCGAGCGGCCTCCAGAGCTTTCTGGTGTCTCCGCTTGTTGAACCTCTTGACGTAGCTGTTGCTTCGCAGAAGTCCGTCTCCGGGTTTCAGCTTGCCTCCCAGCAGGTTCAGGAGGTCATTGGGAAGGTGGCGCCTCCGGTGGTAGATCTGACCCATGACGATGTATCTGGTTCCTTGGGAACAAGCAGAGGGGAGGTTAAGAGGAATGGAGAAAAGGGCAACGCTGAGCAGATTTTGTGTTTTCACTAAAGATTAGAAACATGCCCCAAACTCGTCATACAATTTTCAACTTGAGGGTATTTTCATGTGACTGCTGGTAACAATTTATTATTTATTACTGGTGTGGATTTTAGACCTGCATTTTTAGAGAAATAACTTCTGTTTTCTACGAGAGGAGAGCGCCCATGTGTCAGAATCCAGCACTCTTAAAAAAAAGGGATTCATTTAACCTTTATTTGTGCATGTTAGATCTATTGAGCCTTGGGGACTCATTTACAAGAGAGACCTGATTTTAACAAAGAGTGATGACAACAGTAGACAGCCATAAAAGAAAACATATAAACTGTGAGGAATAAATGAAATAAAATAGTATTAAAAAACAAAACAAAACAAAAAAACTAGGTTGTAAGGTGAAGTAGAAAACTAAGAACAGGAACATGTCTGCAAAGAGCTTCAGATCTTTTTGCAAGATATTCCAGGAAACAGGAGCAGAGTAGAAGAAGACCCTTTTGCCAAGTTCAGTCCACGTTGGACAAGAAACCCATGACAAATTTGAGAAAGGGTTTAGATTTGTCCAACAAAGTTAAGTCAGGTCATCTGGACGGTTTCTTTTTTTTGTTGTTGTTGTTGAAATGTTTCGTCCTTCATCCAAAGGACTTTGTCAGTGTGTGAGTGTGCTGCTTGTGGGACTGAGTTCGTTGTGGCTCCTCAGACTGACAAAGTCTTTTGGATGAAGGATGCAATGTTTCAACAAGGAAATAGAAACAGTCCAGAGGACCTGACTTAACTCAGTTGGATATTTTACCTGGATTTTTGATCATGAGCTTTGATGTTTTGAACCGCTTTGGCTATGGCTACCTCAAAGGAGTCGACGGGGTAGAGGGTGGGCTCCAGAAACCATCTTGTCACCAGTAAACTGGTTGACCACTATGTGAGTGTGCTGCTTGTGGGACTGTTTGTTGTGGCTCCTCGGACTGATGAAGTCCTTTGGATGAAGGACGAAACGTTTCAACAACAAAAAAAGAAACCATCCAGAGGACCTGATTTAACTTTTTTGGATTTTTTTTTTACCTGGAGTATTGAGCATGAACTTTAATATTTTGTGCAACAAAACTGAGAAAGGTTTTAGAAACTCAAAAAAAAAAAAAAAAAAGTTGAGCTGGAACAACACAAGGAAAGTTCAACACACTCACAACAAAACTCAGAAGGGTTTGAGACACGCAACCAATTTGAAAAGGGTTTGAGACGCCAGTGACAAAAATGAGAAGGACGTGTTTAAGACACTCCAGCCACCACAGAAAACATATTTTGAAGACAGAATGCGAGCTTAAGATGTATTTAAATTCCTTTTTTTTCACAAGTCCTTCACTAAGAAAACTTCTCACTTTCAAATCTCATTTTCCCTGTTAGGTTGAAGACAAAACATTTGAGCTTTAAGGAAAACATTGACTCTAAACACGTACCAAGTTTGATATCAGGGCAGGGCTTGCTGCACTTGTAGGTGTCCAAGACCAGGAGGTGAACTTTAAAGAAGAAGGTTTCTGGGGTCACGTACAGACGACTCATCTTGTAGAAGCCGTCGCTGCTGACCATCAGCGTTATCAGCCGCACGCCTTTAGGTAACATGTCGATGTCATGGACGATCCCATTGACAGCTGATTCAGAAAAAGAGAAAAATATATAAATATATTTTGATTTGTAGACCTACAATTTGAAGATGAGATAAGAAGTATTTCAAGATTACTTCAGAGTTTAGGAAATTTACATAAAGCTATTTAGCTTAGCTCCGCCTAGCTTAATGAAAACTAGAGAAATTGCATTTCTTGCAAAAATGCTCCTTCATGAAGAACTTGCTGACAACCAGCTGAAATTACAGTAGCTAAAACATGCTGAAATGTAGCTGATATGGAAGAACAAGTCTAAGTTAGCAGAATAAAGCAGAAAGAACACACATTTGTTGAATTAGATTTAAATAAGCAGGAATGATAACAAAAAATAGTAAATTAGCTAAAAAAGCTGAAATCAGCACAAAAAAGCTGAAAAGTACCTGAAAAGTCAGAAAGAAGCTTAAACTAACATAAGGAAGTGGACTGAACTGAAATGTGCTAAAATAAAATGTGGACTTAGCTGAAAAAAGTTAAATTTAGCACAAAACTGTTAAAAAGTAGCCGAAATAGCAGCTGAAACAAGTTGATGCATAACAAGCTGTAGCAGAAAGGAGTTAATTAGGCTAACAGTAGCAGAAATGACCATGAAAATGTTTAATTTATCAGAATACAGCTGAAATTAGCTAAAAAAATATGCTAAAGAAATGTAGCTGAAAAGATAGAACAAGCTTAAAATATAGCAGAAGAAAGCAGAACAAACACGTTTGCTGAAAGAAGCAGAAATGAGCATAAAAAATTGGAAATTTTCTGGAAAAAGAGCAGAAATTAGCACAAAATATATGTAAAGTACTTTGTAGCTAAAACAGCATAAAGAAGCTGAAACTACAAGAAGGAAGTGGAAAGAGCACAATTTTGCTGAATTAGGCTGAAAAAAGTTGAAAGGAGTGCAAAAACGTGGAATTAGCTGAAAAAGCTTCAACTAGCATGAAAACGGCTAAACTGCTGAAATAGTAGACAAAGCTGAAACTTGCAGAAATAAGCTGAACGGAACATAACAAGCTGAAATTAACAGAAAGTAGTTAGAAGAAATAGAAAATGTGTAGTTAGTAGAAAAAAAATCTGAAAGAAGCACAACAGCTGAAAAAGCAGCTGAAAAAATTTAAATTTGCACAAAGGAGCTGAAAGAAGCTGAAGCAGAACAAAATATGAAAGGAGCAGTAAAAGGTTGTAAACAGGATGTCAAATGAGCTCAAATCATCTTCTATGAGGGAAAAACATGGCAGAAATGGCTAAATATTTCAAGAGCTAAAGGTGCATCAATAACAAAAATCAAAGCAGGGTTGATCTGAAAGAGCTGAAGGTTTTGATTCATGATTTGTTGAAATAGCACAAAACAATGTGGGATGAGAAAGATGCTGAAAAACGTACAGAAGAAAAATGGATCACAATAGTGTGAATGCTTCATAAACATTCATACAATGAGCTTCTTTCTTCTTTTTGCTGGTCATTTTTTACTTTATTTTATTATTATTATTTTTTTTTTGGATTGTTTGTTTTTCACTGAGGTCATAAAACTCAAGCTGTCCTATTGAATTCATTCCTTATTCATTCGTGTTCATCTGCTCATACATTTCGTGTTCATGCTGCTGTTTGGAGTGATGTTATTCTATGATGTCAGTGCTTAGTGTATTTTTAGTTGATGTTTTTCTTAGTTCATATCTTAGATCTTATTAATGTTCTTCTTTTAATTTTATTGTTGGGTGTAACTGGGACCCTGTGTACATAATCTCGTTTCATCACATGTGGTGTGAATGACAATAAAGAACCTCTGACTCTGAATATACTGGCAGGTCAGAACTCATTGCTGGTCAGTTTTAAACCAGCCATATTGTTTTTACTCAATTTATAACACATTGAATTGTATTAACTATTAGAGTTAACTCTTGGTGTGATATTTTATGAACCACTGGATGAATATGAATGAAGTTTCAAAACAATAATTACTGAATGTACATCTATAACTAATATTTTAGAGCCTCCCTAATGAAGATGGACTTCATGGCTAATTGATATTAGCCAAAACAAAAAGCCACACGTACAACAGCTTAACTGTTAGAGTGGATCACTTTCAACATGGCCGTCACTGTTAAACCGCCGTTGCAAGCACATGCATGGCTTCAACTTATGCAGTTTTACAGACACTGAGCTCAGTGGTAGCAGCTGACAGTCATCCTCAACACGTACTCTGAGAGCTAAACACGCGTGGTAAGATTATGCACAATGTCTTTAGACGAAATATGAATTATTTGAAGGGATTCTTTTAAAGTGTTAACGTTAGGTCGACCCACGTGATCAACTCAGTATTTTTGAAGCCGGCCCAAAACGTGTGGATCTTTGTTTGTGTGCACCTGATGGAGTCTGTCTTTGTGTTACATACCAAACTCACTGTAGCAGTAATATTCCTTCTCATCCTTCTCCTTCCTGCACTCGCTCATGCAGAAAGCGTCCTGTGTGTAGTCAGACTCTGCAGAGAAGATGAGCAGAAAATGAACTTCAGAGATGGAAAACTAAACCAGTCACTGTATCTCTGACAGGTCCGACTATTAACATCCCTCTCATTGTGTTGCTCTTTACACATCCACACTTAATATAGTTTGGCGGGATCTTTAAAAATGAGCCTTTTCTCAAACAGTAGCAAACTTTTTCATCTTAAATCACCAAATGCCTCATGAATACCACGGTATATGTGAGTATTTTGCAGTATGCACCCTGATGTAGTTGGTATGAGATGTCTGTATTGACCCTGGGTTGGATGTCAGGGTCAGGAAACGTCGCTCCCCTACCTCGCCGCAGGATATCGAACTGGTAAAGCAGGCTGGAGGAACGGCGGTTGAATAAGACCGGTGGGCGGCTGTTGTTCCAGGTCGCCGCGCTGATTCCAGTCTGATAGAGGCTGGACTTCCCTGGACGGTTCTCCTCTGGGTCCTGCCTTCGGTTGGAGGGATCCCTGTGGGCGGACGTTTGTTGCTGCTGCGACTGGGTCTGCGTCTGAGCTGGCGTCCTGGGTTTGGAGTTGAGGAGTCCCTCTGAGTCAGTCTGCTGAGGTGGGATGATGGGGGGCTGGGTGTCCTGGCTGGCCTTCTGGGATGTGCGATTGGTGCTGGCACTTGTAGCACCAGTCAGCTGGGTTTTCGGGATCAGACCAGCGGCTTCCCCCATGCTTTTCTCACTGTTGTGCTCCACCAAACGCTCACTCTTGTGGCCCTTTTTCCTTTTGTTGTGGTGGCGAAGGACGGGGGCCAGATTGGTGTGCTTCGGCCACACAGAGGAGGAGAGAGGGTGGAAGCTCAGTTTGGACTCACTGGTCTTGCTGCTTTTCTCCAGGAGCTCATTGATGGGCAGTGAGGGCTCTTTGACCACCAGCCTGGTCTGATTGCTCAGAACAGGATCCATGAAGCTGCTCTGACCCTTTTCTATAAGCGTGTACAGCTCTGTGAAAACAACGGAGAACACTTCAGCTACACAAAAACACACAGTTCCTGTAGTCAACAACGATAATTAAAGAGCGTCCCAATCACAATCCATTAACAGTGTTCAGTATCCTGTTACACAGATTTGACATACGTACAACTCATACATCAAAATGTGCAGCTTGATCAGTAATAATGTGCTGAGACTTGAAATAATGGTAAATTGTGCAACACTGACAAAAAAACAAAAACAAAAAAAAAGCAGTGGAGATCAATGGGATTTTGGCAAAACAGATGAGAAAACCCAACTCTCTGCTCAGGCGAACGTCACATCATTCAAAGTTTAAATGGGTACGTCATGGGTCTGAACTGGCACTCTCATGTGTTTTATGGTTTCTATTTCCACCTTTCACTTTTTAGTTCAACCTACAGATCATGATGTTGCACACGTAACTTTAGAGCTATTTAAAATAGCCCAAGCTTGTGAAAACAAACTCTTCTTATTCCCACGCATTTTGGGGGTGCATTTAAAAATGATACATCAAAATGTAGACGTTTTTTATTTTATTTCACCCTGTGTGTCTGTCACAGCGCCAGGACTTGTGGTTTTCTCTCATACCTTCCCAGAATATAGTCACATATTAGCACAAAGAAATAAAAAAATAAAAATAAAAAAAAATTGCTCCACGACTGGAAAAAGTGGTCATAACTTTTAAATAAAATGCTGCACGTATGACCAACAGAGTCTTCTGCCGCTCACTATTCAAGGATTTCTAAGATCCGCCTGTTAATTGTTGCACAATGTTGGTTATGTTTGAGCCTTATTTTTCAGTCTGCGTCTGCCTGACTTGCTGGTCAGGGAGTGAGAGACACAGGCGTGTGGTTAGCACAGTGATATTGAGCCACAAGTTTCTCACATCAAATGATTTGCAATTTGATGTACCTTTTTCCATGCATAAAACAAAAAATACTGTACATCAAATTGTGCATAATTTGATCAATTTTTTTCTCAGCTCAGAAAATCTATTTTTTTTTAAATGTTTTTAAGAGAGATAGGCAACTAAACAGAAGATGTTTTAAAAACATAAACGCTTATGATATTAAGACTTCTGGTATTATATGTTTTCATCTGTGATTTTTGTTTTACAAACACCACAGCTGTGGATCTGTCTATAGAAAAAACAAAAGAAAGATGTCCACCTACCATTAACAACATGCTCCTCTGTGTTGTGGAGAGGAAACACCAGAAACAAAAGTGTCAGAGTAATCCCTTCCATCATCCTGGATGCTCAGTTTGCTCGGCTTGCACCACAGTTGGGATTCTTGGGATTTTTATAGGACTGCTCAGGGAGAGCATGGGATGAGATGGGGGAAAAGGGAGGCGTGTTGTGACGTCACGAGCTCAGAACTAAGCACTTTCATTTGACTCCTTTCATCTATATAATCTGTAAATAGATTGTCTCGTTCTTTTTTATACTTGAACACTATTTCATTTTGTACATGTTAATATAACCCTGGCAGACAAATGTTTGTAATGTTGATAAAACTTAATAATAATAAATAAAATTAAAAAAACGTGACTCCTTCCATACATTTTTTTTTTCAGTTCTAGCAGCGAGAGAGAAATGCCTGTTAACTGAACAAGTAGTTCAGTTAAATAGAAACTCGTGGTAGTTATTTGCCGAAAATTTGTGCTTGTTTTTAAAACATTTTTAATATTAGCACGGTTTACGTGTAAACTGAAACGCGAGTGTGTACTGCCCTCTGGTGGTGATAAATGAGCACGACAGGACGACTTTGCAATAATCAAGTCAGAGTCAACGTTTAGCGAAGGATTTCAGAATAAATTAGACGCTTTATTTCTTTTAAAAAAATTATAATAATTTAATGTCCAATAATAAGTTTGTGACATCAATAACCATTTTTTATTACTACCTAAGAATACTTTGACAGACTTACATAAACTAAAGCTTAACCCTATTTTTTATGTACCACAGCACTCGTGACTTCTGCTTTTTATGCTCATTGTTCATGAATAAAATGTTTGTTTTTAATTGAAGAGCAGAAGTAAATAATTCATGAATGTTTCAAACTAAGAGATGAAAAATAATCTAAAAAATCCTGTATAGTTGTACATTGCATCTTCAAGAGAATCTCTACGTTAAGTTGCCTGCTCAGTCTATCCCATAAAGTCAACATGGACTGATATGGAGTCCTAAAAACTTTTACTCATTAACGACCCAGATGGGACTCGAACCCACAATCCCCAGCTCCGGAGGCTGATGCCTTATCCATTAGGCCACTGGGTCATCAAGCAGTTTTTATACAGCGCTGATATTTATCTAAAATAAACATAACTGCGTAGTGGTTTTTGATGGTTGTTCATGGAATAGTTATATTAGACACAGACACCAATAATATACACTACATACATTATATTTATATATAAGTTTATAGTTAAAATGACATGGAGGGCGGGCTCAAAAAGCTGCGGTTGTTGTACGCTTTCTTTAAATTGCGAACAAAAGGGCGAGATCTGTTATAAATCTGACCAATCAGCGATCCAAAAATAAAACAACCGGTCGCAGTTGATGACGTCACTTTCAGTGTCATTTTTTTCTCTCAAGAACTCGGTAAGCTGGTCGCGCACGTTCTGTTGCCTAGTACCTTGTCGAAACGTGTGTTGTTGATTTTTTTTTCCTTTGTTTTTAGAAACAAGTGTATACATTACTGTTTAGTAGACAAGTTCCGTGTGCTTCCTTTGCTCTGGCACGGAGTCAGAACTAAAGACATCGGTTCAGCTAGTTAGCAAGCTAACACACGTTATTAACCGTGAGAGAGGAATGAGGGAAACCGTTGGTACGAGCGTTTATTTTTCCTCTCGTTTCTTTTCAGCACGGCGTTGGTTTTGAGGAGTCGGTTGTGTTCAGGAATGTCAGCTGACAACAACAGCGGAGATCGACTCCACCAGTTCAAAAACAAAGGGAAGGATGCCGGAGTAGGTTCTGCCATTGCAAGTTAACCCGCTAAACGCGCAAGTGTGTTTTATTTTGAGTGTGGCCATCTTTCAGGAGCTGAGGCGCCGGAGAGCGGAGTTTAACGTCGAGCTGAGAAAAGCAAAGAAAGATGATCAGATTCTGAAGAGGAGAACCGTTGAAAACGTTCTGGACGAGCCCACCTCACCTCTGCAAGAGAACGATGCCATGGCACCGGTACAGGTTCAGCTCAGTGAGAGCTCTGTTAAACTAAACTTTAATCCTTGGATGTGTGATGAACAGCTACAGGGTTACCTAAATGCTCATGATATAACCTTCAATTTGGTTGTAGAAAAGCACACAGCAAAACTGCAGCCACTTTAAAATAATTAAATGTCTTTATTGAGGCTTTGGTCAATGAAATACCGGTAACTCCATGCACCCCTTTTTTTATTGGCTAATTGTATATCAAATGATTGGTGCAGCCAAGACCACCACTGGCCACCCCCTGGGACTGCCATTGTGCCTGGTGGTTGATAAAATTGTTCTCTCTGTTCAGGATCAGTCACTCTGTGCCACCTCGGACAAAAAAAATAAAATAAAAAAAAAACTCTGTTTTTACACACAGCGTAACTCCTACCCACTTAATATCTTGCATCAAAAACATTGAGGTTTACTGTTCAATTCCAATCCTGAACAATACTCATCTTGAAAACTACAATTATTTGCTATTGAAATCCCTCTGCAGCAGGGAACATGGGGACATTAATACAAATCATTGTTTTTATGCTGTGATGTACTCTGTTGCACTATTCAACACTAAAACAAACTAAAGTTGCGTTCTCCAACTCAAAATCCAAGTACCGGTACAAGTATTTTCCATATGGTATGACAATTAAACGCTCAGAAATCAAGTTAGTTTATGTGTAACTGGGTGGTTTATTAGTCTAATGTAAAAGTCCTTAGATAGAGAACTTTACTAATTGGCTTTTTTATGTGAATGTTCCTGTAAAGTGCCCTGAGACAACTTTGTTGTGATTTGGCTGGCGCTGTAATCTGGATTGAATTAAAAGTGACTGTAAATTCCCACTATTGCTTGGGGCCCTGAATGCACCTTGCCCGGATTATTTGCTTTATCCTTTCGCATATTAACCCTGTGGCTATTTCTCATTTACCAATCTATTCACGTCTACATGCTCTGCAAACATACAGGAGGCTACTTTTAGTTTTTATTTCTTATCGTCTTATTGTGTGTGCTTGTACTTTAGTGTTAATTTGAGCAGCTGCCTGTCTGGTAAAAGAGTTCTCTTGAACGTGTCTTTCTTGGTTAATTGGTTAAACATCTCAACAAAAACGAAACTGTCCAGATGACCTGACTGAGCATTACTGGCTAAATAAATTAACACTCACCATATAATAAAAACACACAAGTCTGGTTTCATCGTGTTTTTCTACATGGAAACTTTTGTGACTGTAAATTTTCTACTTTCATACCAACTTAGCAAGCACCAGCCAAAGGCCGCCAGTATTGTAAATAATATTAAGTGGGCAAAATATCCTAAACTTTGGCTCTTACACCATTGTTGTGAGGGTTATATGTTGCAATGTCTCTCCAAGACATTCACTGAATGATTTTTTGAAGCTTGCTTTTATTTTCTATTTCAACAGCAGTCTCAGCACTTCTCTTTGGAGGAAATTACAGAAGGTGTGTACAGTCCGGATCTAGATAATCAACTTAAGGCAACACAAGCAGCCAGGTAATGTAATTTTAGTCATCCTTAAACAGAAGGATTCTTCCTATATAGTGTAAGAATCCAGTGTAGTATTACAGTTGACCTTTATCTTTACGCGATGTGTTCACTTCAGACCAGAGTTGGACATTATGAGCCATTCCCCTGTGTGCTGTGAGATTTTGTGGTATCCAGATATTATTTACAAAAACAACTACTGTATATCATTCCTATCATTCCCACATTCTTAAAGAGGAACTTACCCCACGGTGAAAGGATAGCTCCGCCCCAAGACGATTAAAAAAAATGCCAAGTGGGCGTGCCAAGAGACACCCCTAAAGGAGGGGGAGGTGGAATTACAAGACTAAGCTAATAATAAATATACTGC
>JARVGV010000474.1:16848567-16858590 GCA_031762435.1 Hypsolebias longignatus
TCTCTAAAATGACTTGCAGTAGATAGGAGCCGGAAGTTAGGTACCCCACTGGGATTCTGACGGAAGTACATCACCACCGCCCGAGGCATATTGTCAATTAGACTGAAAGTAGCAGAAATTACCAAAAATAACAAGAATATATCTGAAAACAGCTGAAATTAGCTGAAAATCTAAAATGTAAAAAAAAAGGTAGCTGAAAAGGTAAAACAATCTTAAATTAGCAGAAGAAAGCAGAAGTAACATGTTTACCCAGTTTGACTGAAAGAAGCAGAAATGAGCACTAAAAAGAGGATATTGTCTGAAAAAAATGAAATGAACAAAAACAGCTGAAAAGTAGCTAAAACTTTCTAAAACAAAAACCTAAAATTTATCAGAAGGAAGTGGAGAGCACAAATTTTTGCTGAATTAGGCTGAAAAAAGTTTAAATGAGTGCAAAAAAATGTGAAATTAGCCAAAAAAGCTAAAATTAGCATAAAACAGATAAATAGCTGAAATTTCAGAAAAAAGCTTAAACTTGCAGAAATAAGCTGAAAGGTGCATAGCAAGCTGAAATTAGCAGAAAGAAGTTAGGAGCATAAAAATCTTCTCGTTAGCAGAAAAAATATGAAAGGATCACAAAACAGCTGAAAGTAGCTGAAAAAAGTTTAAATCTGCACAAGGAAGCTGAAATAAGCAGAACCAGAACAAAATGCGAAAGGAGCAGTAACAGGTTGTAAACTGAGCTAAAGATTTGAAGGATGTAAAATGAGCTCAGTTCATTTTCTAGGAGAAAAAAATGGCAGAAAAGGCAAAGTACGGTATTTCAAAAAGGTAAAGGTGACCAATACCAAAATTCATAGCAGGATTGTGTTGAAAGAGCTGAATGTTCTGATATAGGATTTGTGGGGAAAAAATTGTGGAATGAGAAAGATGCTGAAAAACATACAGAAGAAAAATGGTTCACAATAGTGATTCATAACAACTAGAATTCTCCTAAAATGTTGGTGCTTTTTTCGGTTTCACCTCAAACTTTGAACAAGTGTGTCACCTCCAGCGGTGAGCTGTTGGAAGTGTAGTTATGGGAGATGGTGACTTCTTTAACGTTCAGACAGGAAGTGTAACTGACACTCAATGCACACAAATACAACTGGAATAAAGTTTAAAAATTACTGAATGAAATGTCTCAACGAAGTAAGAAAAATACTTTCCTTTTTATGTTTATTCACCAGAAGCAGCAGCTCTGCTTGTCCATCTGTCCTTTGTAAATGTGCTTGAGTCTTTCTGCTTTTTCAAAGCGTATGTAGTCCTCTGTTTTCTTGGTGGCGATGTTTATCAAACGTCAACCCTAACTGTTCACAGGTCTAGATCAGATTTGCTCCAGGTGATTGTACATTCATTCCAGTGGATTTTAAGGGGTTGCAAGTGATTTATTCCAAAACTCTGTTAGTGGTTTGATTGTACATAAGATATGGTGGGAATCATCGGCATCCATGTTTTTTGTATAAATCTGTTGCATCTACCAGATTCAGTCCACAGGAAAAATACAATAATGGTGTTAATGCAAATAAGGTCACTTTGGACAAAAATTTGTGTCATGGATCATACTGACAAACTCTTCGTTTCTTTCCTTAAACGTTCCCCAACTACCTTTTCATGCTTTATCACTCTCCATCTGTTCCACTCCTCTCCCATTCATCCACCATTGATTCTCCATCCTTCATCTACCTTCACCCACCTTTTCCACTCCAGTCACACGCCGCAGTTAAAGGACCAGGGTGGTCCTGGCGGCCCTCAGCAAGCTCTGTCTCCAGCTCAGTTACCCGAAGAGGCCGAGTGTCTGACGGTGCCCAAATACAAAAGGGACCTGGTGCAAAAGCTGAAGGTCCTGCGACAAGAACTTTCACAGCAACAACCCCAGGCTGGCCATTGTCGCATCGAAGTCAGCCGGGAGGAGATCTTTGAGGTAAAAACATGTAATGATAAAGTAGCATTGTGTCAGTATTCTAAAAGTCTTAATGATCTGCATTGCCTTGTCACAATAAGTTGTTGTGTATCTGAACTTTAAAATAATTAGACTAAAGAAAAATAAAAGTATAGTTTGTATTTCTTTTTGTGATGTGGTTTTATTTAGTTTAAACAATAAAAGAAAAAGTGGACACATACAAATTAATTCCTAAATATTCAAGATGAGCTTTTAATCTTGCCCCAAAGGGGAAAACTGCACAAATGTGTAAATTATGCATAAATATTTTATTTAAAAAATCGTGTTCTGTTATGCACAGTTTAAATACAGGGGTTTGATTTTAAAGAAGGTGCTTATTTTATTTTATTTATTTATTTATTTTTTATGATGGGCTACAGACGCAGCTCAGAACCGGCACCTTGAGCTGTTTTTGTGATTTCCAGAGCGAAGCAGGAACAGAGTGGCCTTCACAGCACCTTAGACCTACGTCTCAGTTTTTTAAATTATTTTTCAGACTCTTCTCGGTCTTGCAGTCGTTTGTTCAACTGAGGCAATTTATGCGTGATTTCAGCAGCTAAAGCAATAGGGGAGAGGTAGGCGGAGCGGGCGAAGAGAGGAGTGAAGCAGCAGTCACAGGAATCTGTGGCCAGACATCACAACAAGCTACGAGAGACATGACTTCACCCCAGTTTGACATGTCAGATGGAGGAAGTCAGACTTTCGAAACAAGTCTGCAGATCCTCTTGTGGATTTTGTGCAGTGGTGCAGTTTAATGACATAAAATGGCTTTTCTGGTATTTTACAGTGTAGGCTCGCAGAACAGTCCGCTTTTATTCCTTAAATCACTTTATTTTTATAAACAATAATATTTTTTCCCCTTTCTCTCTTCAAATACAATAATTCAATCAGCAACCATAGTTTATTGGCAATGCTTTTATTTTTTTAAAGCTGAAACTTGTTTCCTGTGCCATTTGTCTTGTACCTTCAGACACAATATAATTTAGAAGATATTCAAAATATATTTTTATCATCATCATAGATCAATTTTTTGTTTTCTTATAAAACCTTTAATGCAGCAGGAAATGTTTATCTTGGTTGGTTTCAGAGTTACTGAATGTAAGAGAAGAGAGACCGAGAAGAACCACTGGTAAATGCCATAAAACCACTGGTTATACTGGTAAACCAATTTCAAACTGATGGATCAGTTTACTATAAAACTACATTTTTTTTTAGCTTTTAGTTGGTTTATAAAGTTATACAATAAATGATTTGGTATTTACCTATCTGAAGTTGTAGATGTTTACTGCAGCTGATAAGCTAACAGATTTTTTTTTTTTTTCCCAAGTCTTTGCTTGTATTACTGCTGTTTGAATTATTTTTAAAATGTATAAAAAAGTGTTATGGGCAATTAATATGCACACTTAAGCTTATATTGCTATCTGTGAATTACTCGTTTATACAAATTCATACTACCGGTACTTGCACCTTTATATTCTACCTTGGTTTTTTTTTTTTTTTTTTGACCTTGTAAATATTATATTTCTTTTTCACTTTTTGGCACTTTATCTTGTACCCTTACTGCATGTTTTAGTATTTCTCGTTGTTTGTTTTTTGTTTTTTGCGAGTCGAATCGGTTCTTCTCATCCTGAACATTGCATTGACATGTTAGCCTGTAAATGACAAACAACATTTTAAGAACTTAAAAATTCTTAGGAAAAAACAGGGTTGTAAAGCACTAATTTTGGAGTTGTGTCTTTTTTTCAACTTGTTGGATTTTCTGAAAGCTATGAAAGTTTAGGCATTTGTGACATTTTGTTTATGGCTTTCCTGCTTTCTTCTGAAATTGCCCTCAACTTTGGTAACGTTGAACAACATTAACCTCCTTGAAAATCCTGCAGCGCTAATTCCTGTTTAATATTTGTTGTGTAATAACAAACCTGGTGTCTGTGTCACATCTTAGGAGTCATACCGTCAGGTGATGAAGATGCGCCCAAAAGATCTTTGGAAAAGACTGATGATAAAATTCAGAGGAGAGGAGGGACTGGATTACGGCGGTGTCGCGAGGTAGTTTGTTGTTATGTGGTGATTGTTTTATTGTGATTTAACTGAAGTTTGACTTGAAAACGTGCATGTTTGTTTGTTTGTTAGGGAATGGTTATACCTGCTGTCACATGAGATGCTGAACCCGTATTACGGCTTGTTCCAGTACTCCAGAGATGACATCTACACTCTACAGATCAACCCCGACTCTGCCGTCAATCCAGTACCAATCACTTTGCTTTGTTGCTTCAACGTCCTAGTAGCCAATTGATAATACTTCTAGTTTAATATTTGTTTTGTGAAATGGTAAGAATGTCATGTGAACACAGATTTATGTACTCTTTCTACAGGAGCATCTGTCGTACTTCCACTTTGTGGGTCGTATCATGGGCATGGCGGTGTTCCACGGCCATTACATCGACGGAGGCTTCACGCTGCCCTTCTACAAGCAGCTGCTTGGAAAACCAATCACGCTAGAGGACATGGAGTCTGTTGATCCTGACCTCCACAACAGCCTCGTTTGGATTCTGTAAGATAAAGATTTATCCAAATGTTTTATTTACTGTAACGTGCAGGGAAGTAAAGCAGATTTGACTAAATTATTTTCATAGTACTTCCTTACAGGAGCAAGTAAAATATGTCGCTAACAAGTCACTGTAGCTATTGAATTTCTCAAATGGATAATCGTTTTATTGCACAAACTTCACAAATCTTTCCAAAACGAAAATAATCTTTGGCACATTAAACTCAGCAAGTGTCAGTGCAACCATGATAATCTTAGAGGAGCTAAACGTTTGTGTTATTTCTTGTGCTGTTGTCAGTAGTAATGGCTTCCGAACCATGTGAATAAATATTTTTAAGTGCAGATATACAGTAGTTAAACACTTATTGTCTGCTCTATAACTTTCCTCACAGCTCATTTCAGTCGCATTTGTATCCAACTCAGTTGATTACAGTCAGATATATTGGTGGTTATAAACTACTACTAATAAAAAAAGATGCTCAGCTAAATAAATTTACAGGTGCTGGTCATAAAATTAGAATATCATGAAAATTTTGATTTATTTCAGTAATTCCATTCAAAAAGTGAAACTTGTATATTCATTCATTACACACAGACTGATATATTTCAAATGGTTGATTATAACTGACAACTAATGAAAACCCCAAATTCAGTATCTCAGAAGATTAGAATATCGTGAAAAGGTTAAATTTCGAAGACACCTGGTGCCACACTCTAATCAGCTAATGTACTCAAAATACCGGTACCTGCAAAGGCCTTTAAATGGTCTCTCAGTCTAGTTCTGTAGGCTACACAATCATGGAGAAGACTGTTGACTTGACAGTTGTCCAAAAGATGACCATAACTGCACCCTAGAGAGGATGGTGGAACAAAACCCATTCCAAAATGTGGGGAAGATGCAAAAAGAGTGGACTAGATGGAGTCAGTGCTTCAAGAACCACCACGCACAGATATATGCAAGACATTGGGTTTCAGCTGTCGCATTTCTTGTATCAAGATGCTCTTGAACAGGAGACAGCGTCAGAAGCGTCTCGAGACAAAAAGGACTGGACTTCTGCTGAGTGGTCCAAAGTTATGTTCTCTGATAAAAGTAAATTTTGCATTACCTTTGGAAATCAAGGTCCCAGAGTCTGGAAGAAGAGAGGAGAGGCACAGAATCCATGTTGCTTGAGGTCCAGTGTCAAGTTTCTACAGTCATTGATGGTTTGGGGTGCCATGTGATCTGCTGGTGTTGGTCCTCTGTGTTTTCTGAAGTCCAAGGTCAACGCAGCCATCTTCCAGGAAGTTTTAAAGCACTTCCTGCTTCCTGCTGCTGACCAACTTTATGGAGACGCAGATTTAATTTTCCAACAGGACTTGGCACCTGCACACACTGCCAAATGTACCAGTAACTGGTTTAAGGACCATTGTAATGTATCCTTGTTCTTAATTGGCCAGCAAACTCACCTGACCTTAACCCCATAGAAAATCAGTGGAGTTTTGTGAAGATGTGATACATCAGACGTCAGACCCAACAATTCAGAAGAGCTTAAGGTCACTGTCAGAGCAACCTGGGCTTCCATAACACCTGAGCAGTGCCACAGACAGATCGACTCTATGCCACACCGCATTGCTGCAGTAATCCAGGCAAAAGGCGCCCCTATTGATGCTGTACATGCTCATACTTTTCATGTTCATACTTTTCAGTTGGCCAACATTTCTAAAAATCCTTTTTTTATTGGTCTTAAATAATAATCTAATTTTCTGAGATACTGAGTTTGGGGTTTTCATTAGTTTTCTGTTATAATCATCAACATTAAAAGAAATAAACCTTTGAAATATATCAGTCTGTGTGTAATGAATGAATGTAATATACACGTTTCACTTTTTGAGTGGAGTTACAGAAATAAATCAACTTTTTCATGATATTCTAATTTTATGGTCAGAACCTGTGTATATACAGGTACATGTACCGGTATATATTTTTGTTTGTTTTGTTGAATCTTCACTTTAATTTAATCTCCCATCCTAAACATGCATGTAGCCTTTTACAGTGGAGAGAAAAAAACTCAGCTTTGGCAAAAAGAGACCAGCAGAACCAAATTCTTTTAGATTGTTCATCTGCCATGATTGGCTTAGAGGGGATTAAAAAACAATACAAAAACTTTTTTTTTTTTTTTTTTTTTTTTAAATGTCCAGTCTCGAAATACCCACGCTGGGGAGAAAGGGAGAAAGAATTAATGACACTAATAACCTACCCGGTACATGGAAACTACAGAGAATAATAAAAACTGCAGAGTAAGGAGAGGAAAAGCCCCATTTCTATAAAAATGCAACATTTTAAGTCTGTTTGTTGAGAAAATGTTTGCATCCTGAGAAAAGATAACTGAGGACTCTACCTCCCTTTCTGCAAACACATAAATCTGCAGAACAAAACATAAATGGCATGTTGATGTTGATGATTTTCACTTATTTTGGGCAGTCTTTGTACTTTTTTTTTTTTTGCTGATTGTAATCTAAATAAAGTGTCATGCTTTACCTTCTTTCTGCCTGTTCTCCTTCCCCAGAGAAAATGATATCACTGGTGTTCTGGACCACACCTTCTGTGTAGAGCACAACGCCTACGGAGAAATAATCCCACATGAACTCAAGCCCAATGGGAAAAGCATCCCTGTGGATGAGGAGACCAAGAAGGAGTATGTCAGGTACAGAAGTGATGCGGACACGAGAGATTGTCAGAGCAACATGGAGCCCACACAACCACCACAAATGGACTTTTCTGATTCATTTAGTGTGAAGTAATTTGTTCTGTGATGAAGTGACGTGCTTCTTGTGTTTTGCAATCCTTCCACAGGTTGTATGTGAACTGGCGTTTCCTTCATGGCATCGAGGCTCAGTTTCTGGCCCTGCAGAAAGGCTTCAACGAGGTCATCCCACAGCACCTGCTTAAAGCCTTCGATGAGAAGGAACTGGAGGTACAACAATACTTTTACCACAGTTTATCTTAAAGTAAACAATTAAAACCTGTATATGTCTTTGTTTGCTCTTCGTCTTTCCCGCCTACCTTCTAAAGAATCACCTGTTGAAAGTTAATGTAAATGTTCACCTTTCAGCTGATAGTGTGTGGTCTGGGGAAGATCGACATCGCTGACTGGAAGTCCAACACCCGTCTGAAGCACTGCACCCTTGACAGCAACATAGTGAAATGGTTCTGGAAAGCTGTGGAGTCGTTTGATGAGGAGAGGAGAGCACGACTGCTGCAGTTTGTTACTGGTTCATCTAGAGTCCCACTGCAAGGCTTTAAGGCTTTACAGGGTACCTAAAATCACTTTTTGCTTTCTAAAGCTTACTTCTAGGTAAAGCTAATGCAGGGGTTCCCAACCCTGGTCCTTGAGGAACACCATCCTGCATGTTTTGGTTATTTCTCTGCCCCGACACACTTGATTTTAATTAACGGGTAACTAACAGGCTTCTGCAGAACATGAAGTAAATAAATCACTGAATCAGGTGTGGTGGAGCAGGGAAACGACCAAAACATGCAGGTTGGTGTTCCTCAAGGATCAGAGTTTGGAACCACTGAGCTAACGAACCATCTTCTGTAAAATGACCTGAATATTTTTAGCGACAATGTGCTGTCTGATTTAGCTTGTACGACTCATTAAATATTTTATCACTTTTATTTTTATTTATTTTTATTTTTTGTACCTTTTGAACTTAAAGGTCTTCCAAAGTTGTACTTCTTTTTTTTGTTTTGGCTGTTCTTTCATACATTTTCTGTCCAGTCCTTGTACCTGGATATGAACGCATATTATGCAGTGTGCTTTTAAAGGAAAATGAACTGGAGGACAAATTGAAAGTCAGACATTAGAACAGTCGACAACTGATTAATGTCTGAAAGTCATGCCTTTTTAAGAAATGGGGGGTGAAAGTCCAGCAACGATGTGACACAAAATCCGAGAAGAGGGATCATCCTTCAGCTGATCAGTGCCTGTATGCCAAGTTTTTAGCTAATAAATCTCTTGGAGTAACTCAGTTAGTGTTAAAATGCTGCCCGTGATGTGTCTGTTATTTTTCATAGATTTGAGAACAACTTGTGTTCCTGTGAGAAGCTGCTGGTAACAGAGAGCCTGAAAATGGATTATTGTGTTATGATTCATTAGTAATCTTGGGAATTGTATACAGTACTTTAGTGGACAGAATTAAGTGTCTTAGCAAAGTTAAAACATTGTCAAATACAAGCACAGGACAGAAAATTAGAAGATGGAAAAAAAAAGTCAATATTTATGGAAAAATTTAAATACATTTGCAAAGTCTAAAGAATGGTTTATTAAGACTACTTCAAACAATTACAACAAAGTCTGGCTCTTTGGAAGCAAAGTGTTTAACACATGTGGTAATCAAGACTGTTCTATTTCTAATAGGTACAGTATGTTTGAAAGCTATAAAATTGGCATATTTTGCTGTGATGAAACAAACTTTTAACTGAATTCAGAAAGCAAGTGGCTCGGGTCTTTGATATTTTTTTGTGAGAAGCTAAACGGCAGCTGATGAATTCTGTTTGTGCCTTAATGGCAGGTGCTGCAGGACCCAGACTCTTTACCATTCATCAGATTGATGCCAATGCCAATAACCTGCCTAAAGCCCATACCTGGTGAGTTTCACACGCACAAATACGACTACACACACTTCAGTTGCATAAAAAATATGATGAGCTTTAATGCTTGCCGTATTTTTCGGACAATAAGGCGCACTTAAAATCCTTTAATTTTCTCTAAAATCGACAGTAAGATTTATAATCAGGTGCACCATTATGTACTAATTCTGGTTGTGCTTACGGACCTCGAACTGATTTTATGTGATTATTGTGAATGAGTTGAATAAAGTTTGACTTATCTGACTTGTTTCACTTAATGTGCCTTATAGTCAGAAAAATATGGTAATAGAGATGCTTTTAATATGCATTTTGTACTGTTAGTTAAACTTGATATAAAGACTAGAGGCGTCGTTAACAAAGATCTCAGACTGAACAGATGCAGCATGTTATCAGTATTACTAAACTGAAACAAAAGTGTCCTGATGCATGCTCGATGATCCAGGTTAAAAAAAATAATAATCTAACAAAGTTAAGTCAGGTCCTCTGGGCATGTGCAGAAAGTTAAAAAAAAAATAATAATAATTGTTGAAACATTTCGTCTTTCATCCAAAAGACTTTGTCAGTCTGAGGAGCTACAATAAACTCATTCTTACAAATAGCACCTTCTCATAGTTGATCAACCAATTTGTTGTTGACATCCAGAACTAGCTGTTCACATAATCAAGGAGGACCATTAGCCTAACGACCGATCGTTAGAGCTCTGATGGCCACTTGTTATTCACAGGGAGCTGAGTGATTCTAACAATAACAGCATTGTAAGAGGGGGACAGTTGAACCTGGAGGCCTCCACCTCTGTTTAATGATGGATGGTTTATTTTCACAAAGATGGCCTCCTTTACTCCTCTCTCAAACCATCGTTCCTCTCTATCAAGGATGTGAACATCT